>ARYC01011511.1:0-10751 GCA_000711775.1 Oxytricha trifallax
AAAGATTACATGAACGGAATCGACGAGGACTACCACAAAGAAGCAGGAATAGCTCTCACCTGGGCATGCTTGGAGGCAAAGTCTGCGCGCATGTGGTTGTTTGAGTAAGAATTCTAGAAGACTGTGGAGAGGGACCTAACCAAGAAAGGCATTAAGTTTACCCAAAACGATGTCAAGATGAAGGTGGGAAAGCTCATGAAGCAGAGAAGAGATAGCGTCATGAAGAGATTCAAGAAGGACCTGGCCATGCTGATGCAGAGCTCCCCCCACCTCCCCCCTCAGTTCCTGCAGAGATTCAAGCCCGTCCTCACCAAGGACACCGTGGATTCGTTGATGAAGGAAGCATTAAAATTCAGACCAAAGGATGGAGAATGCGAAGAAATCAAGGACGTGGACCAGGAGAGGCAAGATCAACTAAAAACTTTGAGAGAGAGATTGAGAAATTTGTGAAGTGAAATAAATGATATTTAGTTAAGAGTATTTGTATTTTGATTAATTTTATATGTCTACAAAAAATTGTAAATAACAGCATTGGGGTTTTACTAGAAAATTAACTTTGTGATTTCAATTTAATGGGCCAATAATATTTCAAGAAAATAATTGAATAAAGAAATTAAAATATTTGTTTATCTTTATCATATTCAAATAACAGAGTAGTAAAAATTCTATAAAAATTATGTAGATAATTCTAATAAACTTCTTAAATCAAGCAAAGTTTTGAAGACCTATATCTGATTAAAATATTTTCTAATATTTTTAAGATGAACTTTCATAGTTTATACTTTTTATTATAATTAATAATTTTCTATTCAATAGTGACCCACTTTTGACACCAATTTAAGAATCAACCTTAAACGCAGTATATCAATTAAAATTCGTTGAAAAAATAGTGCCTACTATCGACGCTTCAAGACTATATCCATAGAGTGGTGAAAACTTAATACTAAATGCAACAGCTTCTCGCTACAGTTATCAAAATGGAACTATCATTCCAATCAACAATAATTATCAAGCAATAAATTACAAGTGGATTTGCCCTTAAATATTCTAAATGACATGCCTTAAATAGTAATACTTCAAAGTTTTAAATATTTCTTCACTTGACTTCAACAATAGTGGAGCTGAGTTAAACACGCCTTTCATTTTTTAAATTGAGTTAAGATCCTAAAAAGACCCTTATAACGATAATGATACTCTCAATGTATTCGTGTAATAAGTTACCATTACTTTTGTATCATATGAAATTCCAGATTTCTCTCTTAACATTTATCAAAGAGACAAAGTTTATGTCCTAGGAGATAACTCATTTCTGGCAAATATCACTAATTTCATTGGGAATCGAGATTTACTATAAGTAATTTGGACTATTACTCCTCCTACAGTAAATGGTATCAATGATTAAGTTTATAACGCAGAAAATACTCAGTTGATTATTTAGAAAGGTGGCTTGTTAGCTTTAACTTAATACACTATCAAAGTTGATGTAGTGAACATAAATAGAAATGACTCTTCAACTATAAAATAATGTAAATTAACACAAAATAGCTTCTACAAATCTCCTAAATTATAAATTATTTTTACTAAACTACTCATACTTTAACTTTTTAAACAGGGGTAGGCAATTTAACTTTAGGTGAACTATCAATAGACCCGATGACTGGATACGCAGATGTTACTAATTTCGAAATCTCCATATAAAGCTTTTAATTTATGCTTATTTTAATAAACTTTGTGTCTGATTACTTACCAGTAACATATGAGGTATTTGGTCAGTAATACACAGGTCAAGAGCCATTCAAATTAAGTAGTAACACTCCACTATAAGCTTAGTCAACTTTTTCAGGGAAACTTCCTGAGCTATAAAAGATATAAGTTACAGTTAAAGATTCTATAGGCAACTCATTTACGCTTTAGCAGGATGTCTCTATCACTATATATGATGGTTAAGCTGGCCAGAATATAAAATAAAAATGATTATATGAAATAAATCAAATAATTTTAATTATTAATTTAATTTTGTTTATAATTTTAACATAAATAGCTAAAAATACTATTTTTTGTTATATTATGTTTATTCATATTTAGTTTTGTGAATGAAACCATGGACGATGTCACCACTTAAATGTTTAACTATTTCACGACTTTAGAATCTTCTGCGGAAACAGCTGCAAGCCAATAGAGCACAATTCCAGATACCTCCACTCTAGAAAGTAAAATGGATGTAGCCATGAAGATATTCTAAATAACCACTAATTTCGGAGAAGATTCAAATAACAACCTGTACAACCGCATACTTCTATAGAAATCACAAAGAATGCTGAGATTGCTAACTAATAACACATTCCAATTGAATAATACCATAGCCACTATTATCTTTGACATTTACTAGCATCTGTAATATAAAACAGTTAGTTACAGTGAACTTATGCTAAGAGCTGATTTCACTAATGACTAGCTATAAACATTGAGTGGACTTGCAAAATATACAAATGAAAAAATTGATTTCTTAACTGATTTTAGAAGAGTACTGAGCGAGAGAGAACTATATCAAAACAACATGTAATATCAAGATTTCAAGAATATGTGGGATAGTATATATAGCTAGAGATAGCTTTTCCAATAGTAATACTGCTCTAAAATTCCGTAATTTGAGCGTTAATTGTAACTCAATAGTTACTCCTTCAATTTGATCTTTGAGAAATACTAACAGACCAGCACTTTGTAATAGAGAGCTTTTAACACTACAACTAATGAATAAAATTTAATCATTAACGTTGAGGAAATGATTGATCAATTAGTTTTTAATAATCTGTAGAGCTCTAATTACTGCTTGGTAAGTGTCTCGTAGAGAATTGACCCATTAAATGGAGAAAGTTTTGTGAATTAAAGTTATGGCTTGGATAAATTCAAAATGCTCGACTTGATCAATAGTGAAGGAGTTAGGGTTAACAGCTAAGTTAGTATTTCATAAGAATAAAATATTTAATAGTTGATTGGTCCAAATATAAATAAATTTAAAGCTATTAAGCAATACTTGATTCTCTGGGGATACAGAAAACCCATTTATACAAATTGGCGTTTTACTATGACTTTACTATAATAAAGTAGTAATTTTAGAGAAATTAAACTGTGTGTATGACTATGCCAGCTTGACATCAACTGATTATACTAACTTACTTTGGTAATCAGATTATAATATAAATTAATATTTGCTGCATAATATTTTTATTGTATTGTGAGACTGAGTACCATATAAATGATAATTACATCTTGTGCAAATGCTAATACTTAAGAAACGATTATTACGGAATCATAAAAGATACCACTAGATTAATTGAAGTAGAATTACTTAATGAAGAGGATGGGAATGTTACTAAGTTCAATTGCTATTTGATTATTTTACTCGCTTTTCTTGGGCTATTTCTGATTCTGTTTCCAATTGTTGGATTCCTGCTAAATTTTATTTTAATATTAAATATTTATATAAAATTATATGATAACAGTTTAGATAGGAGAGACTATAAAAGAATAGCTTCAAACTTCTATAACTTAGATCCTTAATTACTAGTGAGAGTTATTTTTATTATGATTTCTTATAAATATTATATATCATAAGTTGCAAGAAGGAGGTACAAACCGGTAGACATAATTTCATACAGATAAGATCAACTAGCTCAATATTAAAAGCTTAAAAAGGTCAGCAGATGTACAGTTTGCTGTATCATATGTAGAAATCAACATCCTTTTTTAAACTTGATGATGAAATTTGATGTTACTTTTAGAAGATTAATGAGAATATTTTTGTGCAGTATTTAACTCTGTACAGTGGCTTTAGTCGCTTTGGTATTTTTTAAAATACAGAGAGATAATGGCTACTATTAATAAAATTCAATCAAAGACAGTATTACCAGTTAAAACGTGCAAGTTGCTGTATATTTAGGCCTAATTTGCAGTATATTATTATTGCCTCTACCAAAGAGCTTTATATCATGTCTTTTAGCAAGATACTAAGTAGATCAAACTCCTTAAGCATTGTAGAGAAAACGCTAGATGGAGTAAGGTTATTCAGTACGAGGCCTAACTTTAGATACTTAGCAAGCCTTAGTAGGCAAGAAAGATAAGAAATATAGTGCAGTCGAATCTGATGATAAAACTACTAATAGAGACACTCAAGGCACCAATAGGTAGCCAAATATTGAACCTAAAATAGCATCGAAAGTTGTCACAACAAAACACGATAAATTTAAATAGCCTCATTAAACCACTATGGCAGGAATTATGAAAGATGAGGGAAATTAGGAAAGTCTTCAACGTAAGAAATAAGGGGTTCAGGAGTTCGATATTTACACATAAGTTAAAATATCTGGGAAAAACTCCTGCATAAAAATTTTTGTGATGCTTTTTGCCATTTCCTATCTAATTGGCATTATAGTAGCTTTGATATTGATTGGTATGAATCTTGAACCTTCATATCAGTTTCAAATTGTTATAAGTTTTTTCGTAGCTCTCCTTGTGAGTTGGTTCATACTAAATCCACTAAAAATAATCTTTGTATCGTGTGTTCTTTAAAAAATGGTTTCAAAAGTAAGACAAAAGAATAATAAAGAATGCTGGGTATCATGCTGTCAAGGTATTTTTACTAATTAAGAGTAAATCAGTTTGATAAAAGATATGCTAATTGTTCTTGACTACAAATCTTCTCAGAGAGATATTGATCATTAAATAAAGAGGGAGGTAGCTCAAGATAAAGTTTAGAAATAAAAATAATTTGAGAAACCATATAATCAAGAAGGGCCTGGAGATTTTATAGACATGAAGAAAAGCCCTACTAAGCCATAAACCTTGAAACAACTTAATCAAGATTAATAACAGTTATCTTAACAAAGAAATAAGATTACAGTCGACTAAACAACTGATGTAAAGTAGCCAGAAACGAATAGTAATGGCACTAAGCCTCCTTAAAGCCAAAGCAAAATACAGATTTCTCTAAGCAGCAATTCTAGCAAATCAACATAAAAGATACAGTTAAGGAAGAGCAAACTTGATTTAGATGTTATTGATCACAATTATGACTTGAGTGGCACTTCATCAATTATCAGCAAGAATAACATTTCTCAATAAAATATCTAGCAATCGAAGAAGCATAACTTAAGCAATAACCAAGGAAGCATTAGTTTTAGTAAACTTTCTGAAATCAGAGAAGACTCTCCAAAGAATTCTTAGTAAAAAAGATCATAAACTTCAAAAGTTCAGTAGAAAATTGATTTAGAATCAGATTTGAATCCAAGTGAACATTAAGGTTATGATGAAACTCCATCTTAAAGCATGTTATCTTAATCAAGATCCTAGAAAAGTTAATTTATACAGAGCTAGTTAAATCTTAGTAAAGAATAATGGTAGAAAAAATTCAATTGCAAATTAGTAAAAACTTTCTAATTTGATTTATAACCCTAAATAAAGTTAGGAGTCAATATAGCCAAACAGTGTCTCTGAAATAAGTAGTGGTAAAAGAATAAATACCAGAGACAATATACCCTCATTCGAGAAGATTTACAATTCTAAAGCGAAAGCAGATTTGAAAGCATCCACTTCCATTATAAATAATACACCTTAACAAAGAAATCTAAGAATCCCTTTGGAATAGAGCAGTCTAGAGTCTCAATAGTAATACAGTGCTCATTCTATAAATTCCCCACATACTTTAATCAATCACCCTGAATTCAGCAAAGACAAGGAAGAATCGAAGAGATAACTGTTTAAAGAGTACATTAATGACTGGGGCTTAAATAATACGAATACTCCAAAGAAAAATGCTAACTAAATTTTGGATTAGTAGTTACAGGAAGATGAAAATTAAATATAAGATGCAAATATTACAGATAGCAATTATCGCACATCGGAGCAGTCAGTAGATAGTGACCAAGAAAGTTCATATAAAATATCATTTGAGCATGACTTCTGAATGCCAATATTTATATATCAAATTTAAATTAGATTTTATAGTTTTGTTTTACATTTTCATTTAAATATGTGTTTTAAAAGAATAATAGTATAAGGTATGAGAAAAACAAGTTAAAATCTAGAAATAAAGTTAAAAGCAATTTAAATGCAAACATCTTCTCATTATTACATTTAGGTGTCGATTTGAACGCTATCTTAATCATGATTATGACTCTGGCCATTTTATAACTATAATATTATAGATATTATATAATAAAAATTAAAAATATTATATACTATGATTAACTTTCCTAATTTAAAGCTAATTTTTTAGTTAGTCAATAAATCTTAATTTTATTATTTTCAAATATATTGTTATTTTTTGACAAATAATCAGACCATTTAAAAATATATCTTGATAAAATTGAAGCTTTATAAATACTTTTGATTGAACAAATCTTCTTTAATAATCATTGTGTTTTAGCAAATGCAATTATAAATAAAATTATATAAATCTACATTTTTAAAATAGAATAAAAGAGGTTTATGATTATCATGACTGTGATTGCATGGTGTAAACATGAAATTCTTGAGTGCTTCAACTAGCATACCATGATTAAGTTCCACAGCCAATTTGCTGCTCTCCTTGCTGACTTCCTTGTATCTCTGAGAGTCAATGGTGTTTGAATCTGAACTTTAATGAAAAGGTGCACCACCACGGCGAGCTCCACCCTTTTTCTGAATACCCATACTTCCATCCTTGTCTAGTTGCTCAAGCTTCTGAGATACGTTTTGGATTGCTCTGCTCAAGAATTCACGATTCTGTTCAAAGTTAGGTTAAAAATTAAGTGTTTCTTACATTAAGAAGTGGGCTTTGAGAGAGTGTTTAGATCCAGTACTCGCTCCAAAGATTTTCCAAGACGTACTGATCGAGTTAACTCTTGAAGAAGGAGTGCTCTAGTTGGTAGTACTTGTAACTGTGAATACCGAAATCTTCAATCTTGTCCAGGGGGACGCTTGAATTTGAACCTATACCGCCTTGACCTCCTGATTTTTCCTGCTCAGCGATGTAGCTTTCAGGGAATTAAAACCTAAAATGAATAAAATATTAATAATTTAATATTATTTTATTTTACTTTTCGTTTACTAAGAAAATTTACAAAGAGAATTTTCTTCCATTAAATTAATTGTTATTTAAATAAATTAAGTTTAATTTAAAAGAATATTGAATTATCATTTTTACTTATCTTTCTCTTTCAAAATTTATTATAAACTGCTATTTTTTTAATAAACAATTAATAATTTTTATCTATAAAATTATGTGTATATTCCTTTCAAAATAATGAAATAATAAATTACCATTCTTTACAGTTAGAATAAATTTAATTTATATTTTAATTTATTAAGTTTTATTTAAAATTATTAAATTTTTAATCTTTATTTATTATTTTTTTTTTACAAAATCTCAAATTCAAATTTAACGACTGATTTTAAGAATTATTATTATATTCTATGTTTAAATTTTATGGGATATTTGAATGTTCTAAAGCAAGCAATCTCCACTTTGCCTGAGGACATAGTTCTCAAAGGATCAATAACAATGCCAATGAAGGGTTCCTGATGCTTCTAATACAACATCTGTGTGCCAACGTCAATGCCGGACAACCAGCACCCGTACCCTGGATGTGAATGATACCATCCACACACATTTTCTGGTCTCACTACTCTCTCGCAAGCATCGATGTGATCGCACATGAATTCATTAGCATCTGAACCAGCATTCACTCTAGTCTCTGTGGCCTCGACTGGCAATGCGAAGGCATCCATAACGTAGAAAGTATCTAGAATATACATGAAAATTAGATAAAGTAGCCATACCTCCTTTGACCTTTCCTTGCATGAGACCCATAACTTCAATTTCTCCACCTCTCTTGGCATGCATGACCATCTTAATCAAAGCTACTGATGATATCTTGACTCTCTTGAAGTGATGTGGACTACAAATTTATAAATATCATGCTCGTAATATTTAAAAAAGGTTTAATTTCATCTTATAAAGCCAATTTATAGACTGAGAAGATATTGCTCAGAACATCTTTTAACACAAATATCTTCCTCAATTTCTTCACTTATCATTTCAAAGTGAAAAATAATAATTATAAAGACAGATTTTTACTTACTTTTTAAGCCATGGTCTACTTGCCATAAGTTCATCAACTTCATCCTCGTCGAAGTGATAAAGCTCCTCATCGATTACTTCGTTCTCTAATTCAAACCTTGTTTTCATCATTTGACCATCTCCAGTCAGCTTATTACTAAATAATAATAATAAAATAATATATTTATTAATAATAATCAATTATAAAGGATAAATTAATTTTAATATTTTATAATAGTTGTTTGCTACATTTGGCTATCTTTTTATAATTTCTGTGTTTGCTTCATCATAAATATTAATTATTAAGAAAATTTTTCATTTATTATAACTCATTTAAATATGAAAAATAATTTTTGAGTAATATTATAATAAATTACAAATTAATTAACTAAATTCTCATTTGATTATTGAATTTTAAGATAGAATTTGAAGTTAGTCATAAATTTGATTTTAAATTCCAAATTAAAAATATATCTTTGAATTATTACTTGTTACTAATAGTATTATCTCTAACATCATTATTATATATACTCTCCTTGTCACTTAAATCATTTATAAAAATATGATAGAAATTAATGTCTCAATATAATTAAAATTTATTAACTTAAATGCTATGTCTGGATTAATTTCTTGAATAAGTTTGACGCAGTAATTGCATATTTATTCAATGTCCTGGTTAAGGGTTTCTGGGATTTCAGTTACTCTATCGAGCTTCGCTATGAAATTCTGAGTCTCAACATTGCTCTAAGATCCGCCTAGTTGCATATTTATAAATGAATTATAATTTAATTCTTTAACTACTTCAAATTGAGAAGAAAAAATTAAAAAATACTCTAGTTTATTTATGCATAGAAGGGTTCATAAATTCCTCAAGCTCATCCATTGAGACACCCAAGATATTAACTGAATCCTTATAGAAATCTTTGTCAAATTCGCTTATCTCCATTGCATTGTCACTTCTCAAAAAAAGAAATATATAAATAATAAATATTATAAAAAATCATTATTTCTCTTTCCAGTTGGCTTGATAAATGAACTCTTAGATTTAATATGACTCATCTTACTATTCTATTAACTGAGCTCCTTCCCAATTTTAGATAAATTAATATGAATTTATTGGAAATTATTATAATTATGAATATTTTGGATATTAAAAAGTTATCAATTTTCTTGATAGCTTCTAGACTCTTTTTGAGATAGCACTCGTATTTCTTGATTTTAGATTTTGTAAGTTTTATTTGATTTTCCAATTGACTGGATTGGGAAATGTTAGTTTGTGATTGACTCTGAGCCATAGTTCTCAAATTTTCAAGTTCCTCTTCGTTGTGTTAAAAATAAAAAATTTGGCAACTGAGAACTAATAAAATATAAACTGGTTTGAAATTATAAAATATACATGAAATTTGTGTTCCAATCTTTGTTTCAATGCCTTTACTTAATTATCTTTAATTTCAGTCTCCAGCTTTAATTTCTTTGTAATTTCCTTCAATCTTTCAATTTCATTCTACTTCTGATTTGTCTATCCCACTTCATCATTTACACTATCAAGCAAATCTATATATATTTTTTCTAATATTGTATAAACTCCAATAATATATTTCAAGCTTATCTTTGTACTCTTTAACCAATTGATCCTTCCTCCCCAGATCAAGTTTAACAGCCTTAATTTTTTCTTAAAGTATAGTAATTTCCTCTTTGAGGCGCTTCTCTTAAACTTTCATGAATTCCGCTTGACTTTTGAGTTCCTTGACAGCATTTTAATTCTTTTAATTTTCTCTGATAAGCTTCTGTAATTTGACATTGTCGTCCTTAAGCCCCTCCATGTCAGCGAGGATTTAATTGGCTTCGACTTCAGTCTGATTTTATTACTATTTCATTTAGTTTATCACATCACGTTTTCTTTGGACTTCTTCTTTCAGGGATTTTTGTTGATTCTGTGATTCTCTTATAATTGGATGAATAAAATTAAAATTATAGTTTCTTAATAAAACTCCTCATATTTTATTACAAATTAAGTTATAGCTTGTCTTATAAGATTTTAGCATCAGCAGGGGAGAGCCACTCTTCTTTAACAGCTTCTAAATCATTCTATAACTATCTTATTCATTATTGATTAACATTTAACTTCTAGGAAAATTACTTTTATATATAATATTAATAAATCCAAAAATTAATCTAAACCAATATATAAAATAACTTAATTAGCAGCATTTGTTCTCTGAATGATAATCATAATAGAAAAAGTGTTTATTCTCTGAATCACTGACTTTATTAGTTTTCTTGAAGATACATCACTCATTCACCAATATTCTTAGTACAATAATTTATAATTTAGTGTTATTTCCATCAAACACCTTCTCTCTTTCCACATGCGGAGCATTATTTTAAGAATTAGTTTATAAGTTCCTAAATTTGCTTTAAGTACTTAAGTTCCTTATTATGATCTTCCTTGGCTGTTTCTTTGGATTTTACAGATTAAACGGCTTGGTTTGCTTCAAAAGAAAGTCTTTTGATTTCACTTTCAATATTCTAAAAAAGCTAGGTTCTTGATTTAACTACGACTAGTTCCTCCTCAGCCCATCTTTTCAAGAAATTGATAAAAGTCTCAGCTTCAAGATTTTCAATAAGGTATTTTATGCTTATTATTAAACTA
>ARYC01011512.1:0-15696 GCA_000711775.1 Oxytricha trifallax
GAAGACTGCTAGAATCATTTCTCAACTGAACAAAGCTTGAAGAGACACCTTAAAGAGGTACATTCTGGCAAAGCCAAGATCTATTTCAAGCATGAAAAGGTAGATGGTAGGTATTAGTGTACGTCATGTGAAATCATATACTCACTCAGCTAAAGTTAAAAGGCATATGCAAAAGCATCGCCTCAGTGAGTTCTTGATTGAAGATTAAGAGACTAAAAATAAAAATTAGTGCCAGCTAAAAGAAAATCTATTACTCTTGAGTCATAAAGAGAGCAGCAAGAGAGACTCAAGATACAGAGCGATATGAATCGATGAATCAGCCAGCAGGTAATACAATTTTAGCATGCTTCTAAGCGAAGGCTATGAATATACCTGCATTAAATGCAGTTGATCTCAATACTTGTATTGAAAACTACTTGAATATAAACGTGCCTGCAAAAGCAAAGCTCATAGTAGTTGATGAGTATGCATACAAGGTGTATCCATTTAGTAATCTTATTAAGAACCAACAGTATTAGAACGAGTTTGCTAATGAATACATGGTACTTAGAGAGGCCTAAAGAAAAGACTGCAAGAATTTGCTTAAGCTAAATGGTGTTATTTTAAGTTATGGTTTCATCGCATTAAGGCTAAAGAAATTTGAGATGACTCTGAGAGACTACCTATATCGCAATAGATACCCTGATGATTTAAATGATATACTCTCAGATATGATTCAGGGTGTTAAGGAGTTGCATGAACTTGGATATGCTCATAGAGATTTGAAGCCTGAAAACGTTATGCTAAATCTCTGCCCTTTAGAAGTAGTGGTTATCGATTTCAATAGAGCTTTAATATAGGAGATTATCACTTTAGCACAGGTACTTGGTACTCCAGGTTACTTCCCAATAAGAGAGAAGTGGACTAATGGTTCTGTTTAATGGGATGTTTGGGGAGTAGCAGCAATAATATTAGAAAGTGACATGGAATGTATGTCTTACTTTGGTACAAAGCATAAAAAATAATCAATAAGTTTGGCTCAGAAATATAAAGTAAGAAGATGTCTGCTAAGAAATTAAAAGCATAGTAGAGATGATAATCGTGAGAGCTCCTAACTATCCTCGGTAAACATTATATGACATACATGACCCACTTGAGAGAGCAAGGTTCAAAAGATATAATAAAGACAAGCAGATAAAATTTATATGATTTAAGTAAACTAAAGTTCATTAAATATTCATTAAATTAAGATAAAACCTGCATTTTGTCTACTAACCCCGATAAGACCCCAACTACCCTACAAATCAAAGCACTTATAAACCTCACTAAGGGGTTTTGGGGTTTTGAATGTAAACATATCTTTGGTAGCATTATTTTTAAATACGAATGATATTAATAATTATTTTATATTCATAATTTGACCATGATCAATATTAATATATAAAATATTTCTCAGCAAAAAGCCTAAAATTAAAATAAAATCTTTTCCTAGGTTTTTATCCTATAAAATAAGTTATATTATTTTTAATAACAATCTGTTGTAAAATTAGTATTGCAAAATATAGATTAAAATGAGTAATTTTATAATTGCAAATTTGTGACATCATAGTAATTATTTAATCTATCCCAGATTATTAAAATCTTATAAAAATATTTAGATCCTATTCTTATTTTTAAATGAAAATGAATTCTAAGATAACTCAAGTTTCAGTTGCTTAGCTGGAGCAAAAAGTTTAACTATATTTCAAAAAAGAAGATTATGATAATTGGAATTATAATAACTGAGATAAAATAGAAGAATTAAATTAAAACATAATTCTTAAAAAAATGAGCACTTGAGATAAATTCAAATTGAAAAAAGTTTTTCTATTATTTATTGAACATTTAATTGAGAATGAAGAAGGCATGGTTTTAAGACATAATGATAATGACATTTGAGAGGTGAATCTTTAATTTATTATGAATAAGCTATGCTTTAATATAAAAAAAACTTAATCCAAAAAATTTAAAGTTAACTTCTTTTTTTTATACTCTAATCGGAAGCTTCGAATATTTATGAATGATATAAAATGTAACTTAAAATTTAATAATTTCATATATTACAGGCTTGGAAATATCGAAAGAATATAAACTTATGTAAGCATATTAAGTAAAAGATTTTTAATATAAAATGTTAGATTTTATTTGAAAGTAAAGATATTAAATTTAGAAATTGTTTAAGAATTTTAAATTTGAATCTCTAATAGGATTTTATTATAAATGTTTGAGCAATAGTTAAATGTAGAATAATTGTGTGTGAAGTTTTTTTAAAAATTAGATATTAGAATTATTAACATCAAGTATCTAACACTAGGAGTAGGCTCCTATACTAAATCAAAATAAGTAAATAATTATTATTGCGAAATTAAATTTAAGTTTAGAGACCATAGAAATATGATTTGCGCAAATCAAAATTTCAATGCCTGGAACTTAACTACTGCAGCTAAGTCAGCAATAATGTTACGTTGAAGCAACACCTAAGTCTCCAATGATCCTTCTGCAATTGCTGCTGTCAATTCTTGGTTCTTGATTGCTAAACCATCTTCAAGTTCTTTGAGTCTTTAAGCAACTTGGAGTTGCGTGTACCTTTTAATGTTTTTTCTATTGTCTATTATGAATTAGACAGCCACAGCATCTCCCTTCTGAAGAAGTCTTTTGATGGCGTAGTGTGATAAGAAGTACTATTCTTTGATTTAATTATCATAATATTTGCTGGAATCTATTCCAATAAAGTTAAATTAAAGAGTTATCTATAATTTAAATTTAACTTTCACTGACTTCTTGATGTCCTCCAATTCATTTTTGCATTCCTCCAGCGTGGTCGCAGACGAGTCTGAAAACTACGAATTAAGTTAAAATAAAAAACAAAAATATACTAAGTGTAACTCATCATCCTTGCTCAAGTTAGAGCATGTAGTAAAATTTTCCATAATAATTAAATTGTTTTATTATTTAATCTAAGCAAGGATATTATAAAAATTCAATATTTAATTGAAATATGCCCAATTATTAAAATTTAATTCTTTTTATCTTTAGTAATATTTATCTTTAAATTAACGAATAAAATCAAACAGAAATCAAAGCTATCAGTTTCTTACTTGAAATCAGATAAATTAATTATGAATAACATATCTTTACTTATTTGTTTTCATCGCATTGATAAAAGTATTCAATGTATTTTATTAATTAACTATAAATGCTATTGTTAAATTTATAAAAATAGATAATTATTAATTAAGAGATATTATTTGAATTTAATTTATTTTAAATGATAGTTTTAATTTGTTAGGACTAAAATTCTTAAAAAAAGAGTAGAAATTTAACCTCACTAAAAGTATCTGATTTTCTATTTTAGTATTTTCCATACTATTGAAAAAATCTAAGCAAAGTAAAAAATTATGTTTTAGATAGATTTACAAAATCTTAACAATTGACTATCGACTTTGAAGAACAAAAAGATTACTTCGTATACTATTCATAACCCCAAAACTCCGTCAGTAATTTTTTTTAGTTTTGATTGATAAAAGGCTAAAATATGCAATACTTTTATTATGATTATATAGTATCAATTTTAGGGTTTAATGTAAATATTAGTTAATTATATGAATAAATGCAAGGTTGGAATATGTTTATGACATTGAGTATATGAATTTATTTTTTAAGTTGAGTTATGGATGTGATGAATATAGTCCAAATCAAACATATTCTGTCTATAGCAAGATTCCTCCATAAATCTCATGATCCTATAGGATTCACTGTCTTTTAGCATTAAATTTAAAGAAATAGCCTCTTAACTCTAAGCCTAGTAGACCCTCAAAATTTTAGCAACATCATATCGATTATCTTATTAATAATAATACTCTTTAATACTTAAGTCATTTCTTAATTGTTTAGATAGTTGTTATGTTTTTATCGCCATTTCACAGAGTTTCATTTTTATGCTTAAATCTCTATAGTAAAATTTATAAAATGAATTGAATATCTTAAAAGACAGTACAACCCATTTAGAGAGTGATTGACTATAATATTTCATTTTATAAAGCTTATTAAATTATTTAATCGATTAATTCCATAGTGCTTAAGATCATAAAATAAAGCTCATACAAAAAGGATTTACAAATAATACCTTCATATCAGGATCTTAGTACAAGAGATACAATAACATTGTAGTATTACATTAAAATGACTAAGTTTAAACTTATACTACTGAAAGACAATGGCCTAAAACTGTGTTATCTACCCTAGTTCAATAAAAACTGAATAATAATCTAAGTTTCTATAATAATTAGTAATAAAAACGCCGACTAAGCAAATATTTAATTTGTAGATAGCTTATCTGTCCATTAAACAAAATTCTTTTCAATGCTTCTTAAAAAATCGTTAGTTTATTCTATTACATTCAAGATTGAGCTGAATTATTTATGATAGTGACATAATATATTATGTTTGATAGTATGAATTTCATAAATGGATCTTATTAATTGTTTTTTTTGCTAATTAAATAATTATTGCTACAATAAATTTTCTATTACATATAAAATCAGAACGTTTATTGATTAATATTTAATCATTATGATGCGTAATCAAGTTCAAACATTTTTATTGTCAAAATCACAAGCTACTAACAATAAAACTTTAAGAAAATATAATGAAGAAAGGAGAGTAGTTGAATTCTAAAATACAAAATTAAATGGTTATCAATTACAATCATTATTAAAAGTCAGTTTTAAATATGCGATGTCTTAAATTGATATGGTAACCTAGATTATGAACTAAGCGAAAAGGCTAGCAATAATGTTTGATAAATGCAACAAGCAAGTGCATTATTTTATAAAGAATGAAGTCTTAAGCAATAACAATGTAGGATTTTATAATTGTAAATTTAAGGCATCTTTAACATCAGCCAACTTATTCATCATTCAACAATAACTTAAGCATAGTTTATAATAATAATCATAATTTGAAAATCGTGAGGCTGAGGAGCAAATCTTCAATAATGATAAGATAAATCTTGAATTGATATATAAACTTAATACTAAGTTGTATTTATAAGTATATTAGAATTTGACAAGTTTGATAGAACAAATACGAATTGATTTAGTTTATGTTTGAGTAAAGATTTAAAATAGAATATGTGTGTGAAGATTATTTTTTAAAAATCATATATTAGAATAAACATCAAATATCCAACTCAAGGAGAAGGCTCCTATACTTAATAAAAATATGCAAATAATTATTATGCGAAATTAAATTTAAGTTTAGAGACCAGACAAATATGATGTATGCAAATCAAATTTTCAATGCCTGAAACTTAACTTATGCAGCTAAGTCAGCAATAATGCTACGTTGAAGCAACACCTCAGTCTCTAAAGATCCTTCGGCAATAGCTGCACTCAATTGTTGGTACTTGACAGTTAAGCCATCATGAAGTTCTTTGAGTCTTTAAGCAACTTAAAGTTGGGTGTACCTTTTAATGTTTTTTCTACTGTCTATTATGAATTAGATAGCCACAGCATCTCCCTTCTGAAGAAGTTCATAAATGGCGTAATGGGAATAAAAGTACTCGGCTTTGATTTAATTATCATAATTTCTACTGGAATCTATTCCAATAAAGTCAAATTAAAGAGTTATTTTTAATTTAAATTTAACTTTGACTGAACTCTTGAAATCCCCCAATTCATTCTTGCATTCTTCCAGCGTGGTCGCAGACGAGTCTAAAAACTACGAATTAAGTTAAGATAAAAAACAAAAATATACTAAGTATAACTCGTCCTCCTTGCTCAAGTTAGAGCATGTAGTAAAATGCTCCATAATAATTTAATAGTTATTAAACAATCCAAGCAAGGATATTAGAAAAATTCAATTTTTAATTGAAATATGACCAATTATTAAAATTTAACTCTTTTTATCTTTTTGTAATATTTATCCTTAAATTAACGAATAATATCAAACAGAAATTAAAGATTTAAGTTTCTTACTTAAAATCAGATAAATTAATTATGAATGACATATCTTTATTTATTTGTTTTCATAGCATATATATGGAATCCATCCTATAATTTTTATTATAGAACTTGATTTTTAAAGAAAATTTAACAATATTAGTAATAGATAAAACTATTAAATCGATTATTATTAATTATGAGATATTATTTTTATTTATATAGATATATTTTTAAAATATTTATTAAAATGAACTAAATTATCTAATTTTTGGTTTATCAATATATTTTTGCTTCTAGTTAAAAAATAAAATTATTAGAGGTCTCACAGTAATTTCAACTTCAATAATAATTAATCAAGAATAAAAATAATGTTGCAATAAATAGAATCAACTTATGAAAGATAAAATTAAGAGAATTGTCATATGAATTTACGTTTATGTAAAAGCTTATAAAACTCGCTTCTAATGCTCTCTTAAATTACTAATATTAAAATATAAATCCTTATATAAACTCCAATAAAACTCGAAAAAAATTAAGCATTAATTGCGGCTTTTTATCAGTAAAACCTTCAATCATTATAATGAAGGGGTTTTGGGGTTTTGATTGTGCTAAGATATATTGTCGATTATCTTATTTACTCTTACTGAACACTATACCTTAACTATGATTTTTACAATATAAATAATAGCTAAATATAGTTAATTAAAATTCAAAGTTGTTTGTATAATACCATAAATGATAAATTGTTTTGATATTCTCAACAAATAATACAGAAATCAATAATCATAACTTAACTTACAGTACTACCATTTGATCAGAAGCGTAAATAGTTTTAGAGACAACTTAAAAAATGGAGAATCAGTTGAAAAAATCAATAAGAACTTATAAAAATATTAATAGAAATTAGTGACTCTTTGATTATATGTTTTAAGTTTTATTCATAAATCTATAAACTAGGAAATTGAGACAACTTGATGTCAAACTCCTATAAACTATCTAATTTATCATTAACTTAAACTAAATCAATTGGATTCATAACAATTCTACATTCTTCTTGAAGATTAAATATTGAGCCAAATTATAAATGAAAATAAGAGAATAATTAGTTGGATAATATGGAATTCATTAATGGATCATATTAATTGCTTCTTGTTCTTGTTGATAAAATAATTATTGCTACAGCAAATTTTCTATTACATATAAAATCAGTACATTTATTAATTAATATTTAATCATTATGATGCGTCAAACTTTTGTATTGTCAAAAAATTACAAGCTACTAACAATAAAACCTTTAGACAATATAATGAAGCAAGGAGAGTATTTAAATTCTAAAAAGCAAAATAAATGGTTACCAATTACGATCATTATTCAAAGTCAGTTTTTAGATATGTGATGGATGTCTAAAATTAAAATAGTAACCTAGATGAAGAACTAAGCGAAAAGGCTAGCAAATAATGTTTTAAATGCAACAAACAATTTAAGTATTATAAAGAATGAAGTCTTAAGCAATGAAATTGTAGGATTTTATAATTGTAAATTTAAGGCATCTTTAACTGCAGCCAACTTATTCACTATTCAACAATAACTATTGCATGATATAATAATAGTCATAATAATAAAATAATTTGAAAATTGTCAGACTTAGAACCAAATTCTTCAATAATGATAAAACTTGGATTGATATATTTAACTCGAATATTAATAAGTCATTTGGGATTTGACAAGTTTTATAGTACAGATACGAATAGTTTAAGTTTATGTTTGAGTAATGACTTAAAATAGAATAAATTTGTGTGAAGTTTTTTTAAAAATCAGATTTTAAAATAAACATCAAATATCCAACTCTAGGAGTCAGCTCCTTTACTTATACAAAATAATTAAGTAATTTGATGCGAAATTAAATTTAAGTTTAGAGATCAGAAATATATGATTTGTGCAAATCAAATTTTCAATGCCTGAAACTTAAGTGCTGCAGCTTAGTCAGCAATAATGCTAAGCAACGCTTTAGTCTTCAATGTCCTTTCAGCAATTGCTGCAGTCAATTTTTGGTTCTTGACTGTTAAATCATCTTCGATTTCTTTGAGTCTTTAAGCAACTTGGAGTTGCGTGTACCTTTTAATGTTTTTTCTATTGTCTATTGACAGCCACAGCATCTCCCTTCTGAAGTAGTCGTTCGATGGCGTAGTGTGATAAGAAGTACTATCCTTTGATTTATTTATCATAATTTCTGCTGGAATCTATTCAAATGAAGTTAAATTAAAGAGTTATTTTTAATTTAAATTTAACTTTCAAAGACTTCTTTATGTCCCCCAATTAATTCTTACATTCTTCCAGCGTGGTCTCAGTCGAGTCTGAAAACTACGAATTAAGTTAAAATAAAAATAAAAATATACTAAAGTGCAATTCATTCTCCATGCTAAGGATGCTGTAGCCCTCCCCTGTGGTAAATTGTTCCATAATAATTAAATTGTTTTATTATTCAATCTAAGCAAGGACATCACAAAAATTCAATATTTAATTAGAATGTGACCAATTATTCAAATTTAATTATTTTTATCTTTTTGTAATATTTATCCTTAAATTAACGAATAATATCAAACAAAAATCAAAGCTATCAGTTTCTTACTTGCAGTCAGATAAATTAATTATGAGTAAACATATCTTTATTTATTTGTTGTCATAGCATATAAAAAGTAATCTATCCTATATTTTTTATTATATAATATGATTTTAGAATGAAAAATTAACGAATTTTTATAGATAAAACTATTAAATTGATTATTATTAATTATGAGATATTATTTTGATTTATATAGATATATTTTTAAAATATTTATTAAAATGAAACTAATTTATCTAATTTTTCGTTAAAGCGAAAAATTTGCGTAAAGTATAAAAATAAAATAATCAGAGGTCTTAGAGTATTTACAAATTTATTAATAATTTACCAAAAATGAAAATGATGTTGCAATAAATACAATCAAAAGCAACTAAGAAAGATAAATTAAAAGAATTTTACATGAAAATACATTATTGTTTAAGTTAAGGTTTATAAAACTCGCTTCTTATAATTTCTCAAATTACTATTATGAAAATATAAATCTCTACATAAACTCCATCAAAACTATAATAAACTAAGCATAAATTGCAGTTTATTATTAATAAAACACTCATCAAAATATTAAAGGGGTTTTGGGATTTTGATTGTGCTTAGAAATTATTTTGAACCTTACTTACAGCCACAAACCGCTATATTTCAACACAGAATTTTACTATTTAAAAAATAGATAATAAATTCAAAGTTGATGCGAATAAATTTAAATTAATTTGATATTTCCAAAAAACAAGACAAAAATTAATATTCATAATAAATTTACAATACTACTATATAATTCGATGTGAATTGAATTTTCATAAATACTTGGGGAATTTCTTCAATTACGAACTTATAAAAAATTTAAATGAAATTAATAAACATAACTGTATATTTTAAATTCTATTTTTAAATATATATATACTAGGAAATTGAGACAACTATGATATAAAACTCCTATAAACTATATAAATTTCTAATTTTCATAAACTAAATCAATTGTTTTTATATAACAATTCTACTTTCTCCTAGAACATTCAATACCCCAAAAACCCTGAAGTTGTTTGATTAATAAAAGTAGACTATTAGTGCATCCTTTATTAGGGTTTCAATAGGATTTAAGTTGGGTTATGTTTAGATATTAGTAATTTAAGTGTGATATAAGAGGTTTGGGGTCAGTTCATGACAGTGAGATATAGATTTGTTGTATAAGTTGCGTTATGGATGTAATGATTATAGGTATCAACTCAAACCCATTCTAAGTTACTTATACAAAATAATTAAAAAATAGTTATGCGAAATTAATTTAAGTTTAGAGAGCAGACAAATAGGATTTGTCAAATCATATCTTTAAAGCATGGATCTTAAGTGCTGCAGTCTAAATCTTAATAATATCATCCTTCAGCTAATCGATGGCTTATACGTTCCCCTCAGCTTTAGCAGTCTCCAGTTCTTTCTGTTTGACAACCAGTACATCATTAAGCTCATTGAGTCTTTAAGCAACTTAAAGTGATGAATACCTTCTGACATTCTTACTTCCGTCAATTATTTCTTAAACTGCCTCAGAATCACCCTTCTGGAGTAATTTTTCAATGGAGTAGTGAGAGAAAAGAATTTACGCTTTCAATTAATCATCATAATTTGTGCTGAAATCCATTCCAAAAAAATTAAATTAAAGAGTTATCTTTAATTTAAAATTAACTTTCACAGCCTTCTTTATGTCAGCTAACTCTATCTTACATTCATCCAGCGTACCCTCTGATGAATCTTGGAACTATAAGAATGGATAAAATAAAATAAATAGGTATGTACTTCAATGAGCTCTGCCTCTTTACTGAGGCTCGAAATGCTATAGTCTGACCAAGTTTTGAATTTCTACATGCTTAATTAACTATTATATAATTCAATCAAGGCGAGGATATTACAAAATTAGAAATGTAACGAACACTCCTCCCTATAAGGTAAACTTTTAAAACTTTATTCTGATAGAACTCGACCTCCTTTGCAAAGTTTTATTAAAAATAAGGCGTTGGTGAATATTGTTTTTAAAATAACTTACTTCTTATGTAAAATCAGATTATATCTCATTAAAATTCTTTCACAAATATCTAACAAAAACATCATAATTTCCATGATATATTAATTTACGTCTTTTTTATTATTTATTAATGAAATAAATCAACGTTTTTACTCATATTTAATTTTAAGCAAATTTTATTTTAAAACTTCAAAACATTAAAAGTTTTACTTATAATTAATTAATAAATTTAATTTAAAAAAAACACAAAATTTGCTTAAAATTAAATATGAGTTAAAACTTTGAATTATTTCATAAATAAATAATAAAAAAGACGTAAATGAATATATCATAGAAATTATTATTATTTTTGTTAGATATTTTTGAAAGAATTTTAAAGCGATATAATCTGATTTTACATATAAATTTGAAAATAGGAAGTAAGTTATCTCAAAATCAATTAATCACATACGGCTAATTTTTAATAAAACTTTGCACAGGAGGTCGAGTTCTATCAGAATACAATTATAAAAGTTTACCTTAGAGGTGGGGTGCTCGTTACACTAGCCCAAAATTCAATATTTAATTAAATATGACCAATTATTAAAATTTAATTCTTTTTATCTTTAATAATATTTATCCTTAAATTAACGAATTAAATCAAGCAATAATCAAAGCTATCAGTTTCTTACTTATAATCAGATAAATTAATTATGAATAACATATCTTTATTTCTTTGTCGTCATCGCATTTAGAAAGGAATCTATCCTATAGTTTTTATTATATAAAATTATTTTTGAAAAAAATTTAAATTATTAATTAAAATGGCATCAATTTGATTTATATAGGTTTCTTTTTAATCAAATGAAAATCAAAAATTCACTTAAATCTGAATTATTTGCTTAGAAATAAATTTATTCCTATTTTTTAAAAAATGTTTAATATAATTGTTATAATTCTTAAAATATGATCTAAAAAAATTTATATTAACAAATATATTTATAAATATTTTATCATTTATTCTTATATTATATAACTTTTCACAATTTTAGATAAGCCCAATTAAGAAATTTCTATTTTAAGTTCCTTTTAAAAATTAAATATTTTTTATTGTTATTTAAAATATCTCAAGAAGGAGAGATATTGAGCAAATAGATCAATCTAATATCCTTATTTTAATATAAATAAATTCAAATTTAAAATGATCAGTAATCACTCTTGCTAAAGTTGCGGTAGAATCTTCAATTCTAAAACTAGAAAACCTATCATTTTGCCTTGTAACGATACTCTCTGTCAAGAATGTAAATATTTATCTTGTAATTCATTGATAAATTTGGTAATTAACTATGCCCTTAATTTTCAAATTAATGCATCAATTTAGATCCATAGTTTAATATTTGATAAATCTATAAATATAGAATGTGTTGAGACTAAAATCCTGAAACAAAGAGAAACTTTGCCTAACTAAAAGAATATGGTTTGCTGTTTTAGTATCTTCCATACTTTTGAAAAAATTGAACTGAATAAAGTCAACAATTACGTTTTGGATGTTTTTACAAAAACTGAACTCTTGACTGTCGTCTGTGATGAGCACTAAGATTACTTCATATAGTATTGTTTAATTTAAATAATATCAATGAATTATTATAAATATTTTAAATAATTTACCAGGATACCATTCAAATCCATAAACCCATCTATTGATAAAGTATTTAATTATCATTTATTGAAAAAAATCAAATTGGGATAATTTAATCAATATTTTTTTAATATCAACAAAAATTCGGAAAATATATCTTTGATTTTTAAATAATATTTCATAATATCTTTGATTTTAGTAGTGATTATTATATTTTATTACCTATTTAAGAAAAGATTATTATGCGAGATACTGATTATTATTTTTATACATACATTTATTCAATTATTTTTTAAAATAAGGTTGTAGGTTTATCATTTTAGCATTTGAGTATAATTATAAATACTTAAAGTTAAGTGGTAAACTAATTCTATATAATTTTGTGAAAGTTTATCAATTAAAAATTAAATTTTTAAAAATCTCTGACTAGATTGCCAGTTTAAAGCATAAACGCACTTTTGTCCTTTTTATAAAATAAAATCATTATTAGATAATTAATCAAGATTTTATTTCTTAACCATTAAAGCTTAGAGGTTTTTCATTGAAAAAAATTATATCAGATCTAATAATATCTTTTCTGTAAAAAAACTAGGCATTGATTTTAACAAATTATCAGAAATCTAAATATCTTCTTAGATTATTAAGATTATATTATAAATTATAATTTTAAATTTTTCCTTACCTTTATAAGAAACTCTTATAGAACAAAATTAACGAGCTTTGTAATTTTATTTTTTTATAGGGGTTTTGGGTTTTTATAATTGCTAAACTTGCGACTCTAACATGTGCGAAGAATGCTTTCCAATTCATAAGAATCACTCAATTGTCAACAAATCCAAACAAATGAAACTTGATTTTGATAATTGTTTCAGAGATTTAAATTTAAATACCAAAGTCATAGAAAGTCTTTAAGATCACAAAGATAAGATTCTAAGTTTGAGAGATAATCAAATTTAATGTTAGAAATTATATTTTATTATTTATATGGTGATTTAAGGATATTTTATAATACTAATATTAAAAAACAAAAAACTTTTTAATTTAAAAAAAGAATTGCTATTTACATCATTCATTATTTTAAATTTAGTTATCTATAACTTTTATATTAATCTTTATTGATCATATATATCTTTATATAAAATCCAATCAGCATTTGAATAAAAATATTTTTAAATTTACAACTTTTATCTTTATTTTCTTTTAATGTATGTTTTTTCATTTAGAATTTTAGAATAAAAACAATTAAATGGAATTCTTAGTTTAATTTTCAATCGGTCCTTAGTAATATTCATATACGAATAACTTAATTTATAATCAAATCTTGACTAATAAAGACTTCAAAAACTCATTCTAACTGCTCAGTTCTTACTTATCAATGCATGGTTTCAAGGATGAGCCAATCAAGAAAATCGAGAAAACTTTATATATTAACTCAAGTTCTTTTTAGTTTTCCTTGGGTTCACAGAAATCTTAAAAGAATAATCAGTCTTAATCTCAAGTTAGATCTCATAAGAGTTTGCCCCTTTAACGTTAAGAAATTAAGGAAAATTAAACTTAAGTTTCTATTAGTTCTAATATACAATCAACAAAGCAAGTTCAACCTGAACAAAATAAATGGGAATAAAAACTTTAAGAATCCTCTACTTAAAAGAATTTTAGAAATATGAATCCTGCTACATCTTCATAAATTGATACTACGCTTAAACCACTTCATAAATCCAATGATGCTCAATATTCTCAAAAAGATTCGAATCTATCTCAGAACAATTTTAGGAAACTCAAATAATTATTTTCTTTCATTGCTTTAGATCCGTTTCAATAAATATAATATGATCGAAATTTTCATAAATTTAAATACGACTTTATTGTGTATAAAAACGATTTAAATTCGGTAATTTTTTTCAAATTATTCCAGTTTTTTTGTGACGTTAATAAAAATTAAATTTGAAAGTAATGTGCTTTAATTTTTAGAACATTCCAAGAATAAATGTTTAAATTGACCCTTCATTAGACAAAGGACCTGCTATATAAAAAAGCTATGTGAGTGCTTAAACCAATATTCGAAACTAGTTGTTATATCAAAGACCTCAAACTCAACCTGTTCTAGAGGAACGAAAGTATGTGAGTTCATATACTAAAATGTAAAACTAGGCAGCATCTCAAATCAGCAGCAGTATTCCATCAATTTCAGTGTAAAATTAAAATCAAGTTTAATCTAGATCTATTCAAGGTAGACCTAGTAATATCTAGTAGAATTAGAATTAGAGATAAGTTGCACAAAGAAGCTCTATATCTTTTAATAGTCTTGTAAGACCATAGAGAAGCGATTAAGGCACTTAAACTAAATAAAGTGCAAACATATAGAAGTAGGTTGTTGATCCATTCAGATATAAGAGAACTATTTTTAAAAAAGGTTTTTTTCTAAAACTAATTGTATATAGTAAAAATGTAATACTTAAATTTTATTTACAATTTTTTAACTATCCCTGCTTTGTTGCAGAATCAAAACCCCAAAACCCCTTAATGATGTTTATAAGTGCTTTGATTTGTAGGAAATTTGTTAGGGGTTGGGGATATTATAGATTTTAATGTGAGATTTATTGTAAATGTATTTAATTTAATCACTCAAAATGCACTTTTGGATCATGTGGAAGAGGTCTGAAATTTATCTTACTTAACTACAACTCTATCTGCTCTATTGATATGTCTGATCTTGAGTTTGGTTTTATTATTATTGATTCTGCCATATGTTTTATTGATTGAGATACTCTGGTTTTGTCTATAAACTACTTGATTCTATACTTAGCATCTTTCTCGCACCTTGTAGTAGTAATCGTTGCGAGGCATATCGCACTCTATTATTATTGCTGCTAAAGCCCACACATCCCACTAAAAGTCACCATCTCTCCAGTCTTCTCTCTCTGGATAATAGCCTTGAGTTCCCATTACAGTTCCAAGCCTTGAGACTTCCACTCTTTAGGATCTGTTGAAATCGATTATTGCTACTCTTACTAGAGAAAAGTTTTCATAATATTTTCTGACTTTAAATCTCTGTGAACAAACCCTAACTTGTGAAGCTCTTTAATGCCTTGCATCGTCTGAGTTGCTATTTATCCAAGTTACTTATGATTCCTTTGATCTGTTATGAAATCTCTTAGAGTCATTTCATAGAGTGGGAGTCTGAATGCAGCATGATCCTTGGCAAGGAGAACAGCATCTAGCTTGATTAAGTTACTACACTCTTTAAATTTTGCTTGAGTGAGTACTTGATACTCATTTGTAAACTCCATCTAATATTTATCATCACTTAAGAGATAGTTGAAGGGATACACCTTGTATGCGTATTGATGATCATTTATAACTTTCTTATCAAAGGAGTCCTCTAGAATAATATAACTTTAAAGAGAATTATCTAAATCTATCCACGCAAGAACTGGTATTTTCTTGTATTGAATTTTGATCATGATTTTGTGATTTCAGA
>ARYC01011513.1:0-11757 GCA_000711775.1 Oxytricha trifallax
GTGTTCTGTTTCTAGGTCTTAGTTTTCTATCTCTAGTAAGACCTTTGTTTTGTCAAGTCTACTCCAGCATAAGAGACTTTAATATATTATTGGAATTTTTAGAGCATCTTTTGTTAAGCTTTGGCCGAAGACTTGCCCGTCTTATTGTTGATTTAGGTCAAGCTCATTGTATGTGTTTGTGGGTAATGTGATTTGAGCAATTTTTGTAAGGTTGATAACTTCAAATTAAGTCCAATGTTTTTCTGTGACTAGTCCCTTGATATCCTCGGCCTCCATATATTTAAATTTTAAATCTTTAATTGTTTAATGTAATTTCTTTTATTATTAAATAGTAAGTGCGTCATTGGTTTAAGTGCCTGCATCACTGATTAAATTTCTTGGTTATACCTGTTACGCACTTAATTATGAGAGGTTGTTTATTGGGTGGGGCTAGTTCCCTTTTGAATGATCTAAAACTCATCATCCATTAGTATTTCTTGGGAGAGAGCTTAGGTGGATTATTGGGACATCTTTGGGTCTTACTTGTTAATTTAGTTTAGGTTTTCTGAGATTGAGACATCTTTGAATTTAAATTCTTAAAATACCTCCATTACTTTTAGAATAACTAGGTCACTGCTTAGTTTGATAGGAAGCTCAATATCATTTGCAAGGTGGGAGGTATTTAGTACCAGTTTAGAGTGCCATTCTTTAATTTTTAACACGTGTTTAATATTAGCTGTGTTCGTGGAAACAAGCGTTATGGCTGTAAAGATTGATTATATTAATGTGAGTTGGAGTTTTTGTTTGTATACAAAAACCTCGTTAGACTCCTGTTGATATGGGTTTAGTATAAGTTTTATTTCAAATTAGTGCTATTATTGATAGGTGGGTCTGAATGAGGTATGTTGTAGTTTAAGTATAATTAGTTGTTTCAGTTCTATTCTTTTTTTTAGTATCTGATTAAATAAGTTTAGTAAGATAATTTTGTAGCCTCTAGAGATTTTATCGAATCCTGCTAAATAAGCTTAGTATAGTCCCTACACTATCTTTTGAGTGAGTGTGAAGGTAGTCTTCTTATGAAGTATAGAGACTCCATTAGGTCAGGATTCTTCTAGATTGCCTTGTTGAGGAAGTATATCATTTTACCCTCAGAGCAAGTTTCAATCTAATTTAATAATAAATTTCTTAATCAATAATGATTTTTTTTGTATTTATTAATTTTTTTTCTTTTTTTTTCTTCCTTTAATTATAATTCTTATCAAACATTTGCCAAGAGTGACCCTTATTAATCTCTAATTCAATATATTTTCCTTTAAAAACATTATGTTTTACATTCATGATAATAATTTTCTTAATTTAGAATAAGAAAATGTTATAAAACTTTAACAAAATAATTATTCTATAGTATCATAATTAAAGTTATAGTATGTTGAAGTAAACTTATCTACGCTTATAATACTAGGAAAAAAATTATTTTTTTTAATTATGAAAACAATATAGATCACTAATACTCATTTTTGAGTTTTTAAGGTACTTATTGCCTTTTTTTTATCTATTTTTGTTAATGAAGGGCTTTCCCAATTATTCAATGCATTTTAGCTATTATTATTAATTTACTGATTTATTGGAATCTAGCTTGGGTTACTAACCACATTTGAAATGCATGTTGTGTTTTTTATTTTGAGTTTTACTGGGGTAAAACAAGTTGATTAAGTATATTTGATGTCCATATTATTACAAATTCTTACTCCCTTTTTAAATAAATGGCTTCTTGCATACTTAATTGAAAATATTGAAATAGATAATATCTTTATTTAAGATTGCCATAAAAAATTCTTATGGTAGTTATTTGAGAATTAGAATAATATTTTGGCTAAATTGCCAACATAACGACTGTTGTTTATATATTTTATCTATTAAAACTTTTGAGATGAATCATAATAGCACATATTACTTTAAATTAAGTATTGTTATGATGAATATAGTTATTTTAAGGAATTATCAGTTAAAGCAATAAATAAATAAAAAACTAATGATAGTAAAATATAATTAAATACGCTCAGATTATTATAGTATTATTGATTATTAATTTGTAAAAACTCTTTTCATAACCTATTGTTCGATATAAAATTATTCTTGTAATTAAGTTTAAGAACATTCTTAAATCTTTAATTTTATTTTTTTTTTTATTATAAGTTATCCTTATTGTTAGATCAGGAATGTTAATAGGATAAAAAGCAATAATTTATCAGGCAGATGCCAAACTGGCCTTCTTGTACCTACTTGGTTGAGTTTCTTGACAGCGTCAAAGTCAAAAGATTGAAATACAAAATCTAAATAACTACATAGCCCAGCCTAAAGTCCGTATTAGTTTCCAATAAGCTTTAAAAGAAAAGCAATAATATATAAAATATTTCAAGCTAGAATTTGAAGAAAAAAAGATAATTGAGGTTCATTAATAATGTTAAACCAAATTACCAATAGTTTTGAACGGTGTTTTTATTGTATACTAATAAAATTGTTTCTTTAATAAAATATTATAAAACTTTAAACATATTAATTAGTAATTTATTATATTAAGATATTTGAGTATTTAATATATTTTGTCCTTAAATATTTTTTACTCGTTTAAATTATAAATAAGAAATGAAATTAACTTCAGATTTAAAAATCCTTAAGATTTTAGGCAATAAAACTTTTATAAAGAATTTTTAATAGATAGAAAGAGACAATTTGAACATTATGTTATAAATACTTGAGAATGTTTAAAAAGATTTACTTCAATGATTATTAACACAAAATTTCCAAAATCAATGCTATTATAATTTTACCCTATCTCTAGCAATGAATGTGGTTAGCCCTCTCTAAAATAAGGAAAAAAATAGAATAATAATTGCTAAAGTTAATTAAATTGCAAATTTTATGTAACCTAACGAACATAAAATTTTATTATTTATAATAGTGCTGATGCACAACTTACTAACAGGCTTAGCTTACTTCTCAGATTTCTTCATCGCATCATGAGATGTTATTCTTTTCTTAAATCGAATATTTAATAGAAGCTCAAATAGTTATGAGCTGTTGATCTCTCTATCTCCATAATTTAACAGTTTATTTATAACACTAACCTTTATTAATCTGTGAATTGTAAAAAAAATAATTTGTAATAATTTAGATTATGATTAATTAGTATACTTATTATACAAATAAAAATTTGAATGTATATGAAACTGTTTCATCTTTCTCATCTTCGTCATCCTCATTATCTTCAATATCTTTAATAACTTCTAAATACCCTACTATGTAGTTTTTACTTAGCACCTCTCTTGGAGCATCTGTGGTTTATCAGGTAACCTTTAAAAAAATAAAAATTATAGATATTATTTTGTAGCTTATATTTTTTGTGAATAATCTACCTCCACCTACTTCTTTAAAATATACTTTTAATATAATAAGTCTTTAATTATTATATTAAATTTCCTATTATAAATAATGAATCTTATTATTATATCAACTTTTTAGATAATCATAAGAGGTTTTTATAGCACTCTTAGCTTTGTAATTTAAGTTGAAATTATGAAGCCTTAATGTATATTCTTATATTGCAATTTAATTGTGAATCTACTGTAAATGAAATGAATCCCATTTATTACTTATAACCTTTATTTCTGTTGAAGAAAAATCTGTTATTAGCATCAAGATTTATTTATCATTTTAATGGCGCTTTGCCTTTGTCTTAATGTATGTGGAAGGATTTTCTTACTTATAATTTAGAAGTGTTTTAATTAAGTGATTTAAGAAATACCATAAATAAGTAAAGCAAATATGAGAGTATGTAATTTAATATTTAAAATATTATAGGAATACTAATATTATATTTCTAAACTTACTATTTCTTCTCCGTCATTTATATTATAATAGATCGAAAATTAAGTCAATGGTTACACTTCTAGAAATTTAAAGCAAATTAGTGTAATTGCTTGTAATGTTCTTAAAGTTTCAAAAGAACATGCTCCAGATGTCGCTTTTGCTTTGAATTTCAAATAAATGTAGTTAAATGGGCATTTTTTAAAAATAAAATAGGATTGTTTGTGAAAATTATTTTTTTGTATCAATAATTGTGTAGAGCTCTTGAGTTTAATATTTTGTGAACTAATTAATTGGTTTATATTATTCTCATCAGTTAGAGCATCTGTAAAATTTTTCCATATTCAATTGATGAAGCCAAATTTTTTAAAAAGAAATCTTAAAAAAGAAAACTCTATAAATCTTCACAATTAAAGGATTGGAGATTTATTGGTTTTCTAATTTATATGTTGTAATATTTTGTTTGTTGACTATTCTGATTTTTCTTTTAGAAATTAACTTTTTTTGCAATTGATTGATATAAATCAAAACACTTAAAAAGAGATGTAGAAGATATTAAGAAAATAATTTAGATTAATAAGAACACTTGTAGAAAAAAATGGAAATAGAATATCTCAAACAGCTTTGCCATCTCTCCATTAATCCTCATAAGTATATCCGTCAACATGCCAAATTTATTTTTAGTGTTCTCTTGAGCACTGTCTACGAAGTCTCCTTCCATGTCTACAGCTACTCTTACCTAGTAGATTCTCTAAAAACTAAAAATTATAGATATGCTTTTTGTAACTTACTTTTTATGTGAGTGCAACTGTTTCACCATCGTCTCCATTTACAATTTATAATATGAAATCGATAATTTAAAATGAAAAAAATAATTAGGAAATGGAAACCTAAAGAGATCAAAGCTGATGGAGCGGTTACACTCACAAAAAATGTAAGTTTCAAAAAACATATCTAAATTTTATATTTTATAGAGGTTCAACCCAGTATAAGCCGGTGTAGCACCAGACAGACAACTCGCAGCTGAACTGAAAAGAAGAGAGATTTAACGAAATCAAGAAGAAAATGTCCGATTATCTTAAGAACAGTGGTTAAACTAAGTAACGTTTTTATAATTCATATTTTGATTATTAAAATAAGTATTTTGTTAAGCTGATTAAATTTAAATTTTAGAATAAATATTAACATTTATTTTTCATAATTAAAAGTATTCTTTATTAATCTTAATTATATTCTTATTATCTTCTATTTTTCTATATATTTAACATAAATAATTTGGGAGAAATTGATTTTAATTCGACTTCTTTAATTATTCCTCTTAAATGAATAATTTTAATTTTTTATGTTTAGGTATTAGTATATTTTGATTCTTTATAAAAAACTTAGATGATAAAAACTTCTGATAATTTAATATTATATTCTGATCTATTGTGAATGATCTACTTTGAGCAACTTAATGGTCAATGCTAATGAATTGATAAACATTACTGTCTTTATTATGGTTTCTTTTCCACATATTAAGAATAGATTTGTGAATAATCAGAGAGATATTTAAAAAAATTAAAATATATAAATGAACATTGTTATAAAACTAATAATACTTCAGACAAGCCTTCTCACTGTCTTGTTTAAAATGCCTTTTCTTGAAATATTAATGTTTATAAAAGATTTAAAGAAATTATTGCATAAATACATTCGATTTGTGAAATTTTATTATAGATAATTAATAATTTAATAAATTATTGCAATTAACTTTCTGGAAACTTATACAATTCAGTGCTTGTTTGATGAGAATTGAAAATTAGCAGGACTTTACTAATAAAGATACCCATCTAACGTATGTCTAAAGTAGAGTTAATTTGACTTTAAATTGAACATTAAAAACACAGAAACATATCACAAATTTAAAGTCAAATTAACTCTACTTTAGACATACGTTAGATGGGTATCTTTATTAGTAAAGTCCTGCTAATTTTCAATTCTCATCAAACAAGCACCGAATTGTATAAGTTTCCAGAAAGTTAATTGCAATAATTTATTAAATTATTAATTATCTATAATAAAATTTTACAAATCGAATGTATTTATGCAATAATTAACATATAATTAAGATTAATATTTTAAAAACTGATCTAAATATTTCTTAAAGATATAACCCAGTAAGAATGAGCAGAAGGCTTTTAAGAAAAATTCGCATAAGCTTTAGAAAAGACTAAAATTAAATCTATTAAGCTTTCAGAGAAATTTATGAAAGTTACTAGAATGATGAGAAAAACTGTGGTTTAAGTATTTCCATTTACTTCTTATTTGACAAGTTTACTTATAAATCTTATTTATATTCTTTATATCTTAAATTTTTAATTGATTATCATAATTTTTCATGCTTTTAAATAAAAGAATACTCATCAAAAGATTTTTAGTTATTTATGGAATAGAAGTAACTTGCTCATCAATAATATCAATATCACGAAAAACGGAAATTAAAATTTGTTTTTAATCAAAGTATTAATTTTTTAAATAAATATTTGAAATAAAATATTAGGATTCTTTGTTCAGAAATTCTTAAATTATTTATAAACAATTAGTATAAAGTTGACTTTCTTTATGTAATGACTGATAATATTATTATCTTAATACATTTGATTTTTATTATGGCTTCCATTAGACGCCGATTATAGTCATTATATTCTTCTAAACTTTCATCATTTGTTCTTGAGAAATTTTCTTTCAATAGCTATTTCTTTAATTTTTTCTTGAAGATAAGAATCTCAATCGGTATAATAAAGATTATGACACTTCATATACACAGATTAAGAAGTAATTTTTTTTAACCTTTATATAGTTTGACTTCTATTATTTAAAATAGTCCCAAATTGCCTTATTTCAGATGTGTTTTCTAAGGATTAAATGTTCAATTTAACTGGGTTAAATTTTTCTAGATATTTTCTTATTATTATTGTAATAGATTTATTTGTGTAAATTTCGAATTAGCATTTGTTTAATTATTAAAAATTGATATTTATCTTTGTTAGATTGTCTTCCTTTAATTATTTGTGAATTTCAAAAATATAAAAATGATGATTACAAGAATTTGAAAATCTTATTTATTAAAATAACTTTAGATTTTAGTCTAAAATTAACAATATTATTTGTATAATTGCATTATCCATTATTCATCATGATATTTTTTAATGGCCAATAAAATCTCTAATTTTTAAATCTAATACTTAAACGATTTATTTTATATATATAACTATAAAAATTTTTAAAAATGAAATTATCTGGTTTTAACTCCAGTAATATCCTAATGAACATTACTTTATGTGTGAATAATGGGTAGAACTGTAAGTTCTTCATCACAATCTCCAAAAAGCCCTCATCAATTAATTCTAACCTACAATTGAAAACCAAAAATATTGCAATCCTCACATAAGTAATTGCCTTCAAAGTTCTTCCACTGCTTTATTAATCATTTGAAGTAGATAGTGCTTAATAAACATTTCGTACAAATCATATTAATATTTCGACAATCTCTTTTAAATGCTACTGTCTTCAACTAGGTATTCATCAAAATTATCTTGAAGTTTTCTCACAGTCTTGAGTAGTTTTTTTTCAAGGAGATATTCATTATTAATAGAAAATAATTTTTTAAAAAAAAAGATAAATATATAAAATCTAAATTATAAAATTAAGATAAAGTTGCCGGAGCTGTTTATTTTTTACTAAAATTTATAAGTTTCAAAAGAAAGTAAAAGAAATTTATTCTTTAGAAATACAAATCACCATGATTTTAGGTACTTTACTAAAGACTCAAAAGATGGTGACAAAATAAAAAAAAGATAGGAATGAGAAAATTGTGATATCCATAAAGGATAATTGATTAATTTTATAATCAGTTCTTAGATACTATTTCTTCTTAAGTTAATTTTAAACTTAAATAAATCATTCATTTTCATTTTATATTTAAGGTCTCCTTATATTTTTCTAATGCAATAATTGTACAGGCTGTTTCTAATAGGAAGATTCATTTTTAGTAATACTCCTTATCAAAGTATTAGTTTTCATCTTACTCATCGTCATTACCATATTCTTCTTCACTTAATTCTACACTGTCTCTTTATTATAATTGGATAAACCGAACATTATTGATGAAGTTTCTAATTATTCTATATGTAATAACTAAGTTGTTTAGATTTTAAGAAATTATTTTGTAGATTTTCTATGATTTTATTGCGATTAGAAGTTTTATTTATGAGAGGGATCTGCTTTACTGTAGATTATTTAGTTAATTATTTAGGGCATACTCTGCTTATTTGTTCAATACAGAAAACGCTTTATTCAATACTAAATAAATAATTAAACATTAATAAAAATAGTAAAGTTTATTCAAACTGGTTTTATTAAAAATTGCTTGATAAAAATAACAAAAGAAATTATTATCTAGCTTTTTGCATTTGCTACAATTATTATGCATTGAGATTAAATCGTTAAGTAATTTTAATTAAGTATTACTGGTTGATGTTTTCATTAAATATTTTTAATACAATCCAAATATCACATTAAATATTAAATTAGGAGTAGTAGTAAGTAACTATAGGTAAATTCAAAAATCTAAAGATCAAAATTTAATTTCTAGACTTTAATAATATATTATACAATTATGATATATTTTAAGAAAAATAGTTGATTATAATAAAATGAGTTATACTAATATGCATACTTTTTTTTTAAAAATGGAAGAAGAACAACTTGAACAGCTTGATCATTCTTAAATTCACCACAATACATTTCACCATGACTAATTATTCTCACGCCATTCCTAACCTTTTATATTCCTCTGCGAAGACTATGCTCAAGTCAGTCACTGTTCTTACCAGGTAGGTCCTCTATAAAATAAAAAAGATAGATATGTTTTTTGTAACTTACTTTTTGTGAGTGATACATCTCCACCATCTTAATCTTTTAAAGTATTCGTATTAGTATTACTCATTTTATTACAATCAACTATTTTTCTTAAAATATTTTATAATTAATTATAATTATTGAGCGCCATTAAGTTACCAGTCTTGCGATTCTTGTTGATGAGTGTTCTACTGTTGCCTCCAAAATTAAGCCACTTTAGGACAAACTTAGCAGAGTCAATATTCGGATACCCCCTCCAAATCTGGAACTTTTTAAAATTCCAGTTTTAAACTGGAATTCCAGATTTAAAACTGGAAAATATTTTATGCTTCATTAATATAGAAAATATTGTTTATATTATTTTGTATTTAAATTATTGCAAATTTTTAATGTATAATTAAATTAATCTAAATAGATAGTTAATCTAAACAAACACTTTAGAATAATAATAAACTAAATATTTTTATAAAAATACAATTAAAATTTTTTAGATAAACTAAACAATTTGCTAAATAGATTTAATTAGATGTAAGAATAGGAAAATTGATTTAAAATATATAACAAAAAGGATTGTGGTATGAAAAACATGAAAAAAGTAAAATTACACTTTGGACAAATTCATTATATCCAAAAAAGCCAAGGAGTAAGTGCAACAGAGTAATTAGACCTTGGGAAGAAGAAACTGTTAATAACAAACAATATGATGGTACAATGAAGGCCATTAGCTAAGGAACTCTGTAGTCAGCTACGGTTTGAGCCACTATTGTAACGTCCACAAGACATTCGTAAACACCCATACACATAAAAAACTGCAATCTAATGAATGGAGCAAGGGACCCCGTTTAGGTTTTCATAGGTAGTGAGGAGCCACAGACTATTAGACCTTGACAACAAGACTTAAATAGAGGTAATAGCTAATATAATATGGCTAGATGACAGAATAAGAGAACTGGAGGCAAACGAATACTACCAAAATGTCAAGAAGTTATTCAAAATAAACTATGTCAAGAAACAACAAATAAGAGCAGCTGAAGTTGATACATAAAAGAAGTGAATAAAGAAGCTTAACATTCAAAATCATTAATTATATAATCTTAATATATACAGAATGCATTTGCATTTTTGTATTTTATTTGCCTACAGTTATTATCTATCCATCTATCTCTTTAAAATATAATATTTAAATATTATAGATTATAAAAAAGTGCATAAGTTTTATGAAATTAAGTTAATCTTTAGAAAGAATTTTGTTAAAATTAAAAAAATAATTATTTATTTAGCTCACCAATTAAATTCATTTAAAACTAATTATTTAATAAGCCATAGCTCTTTATTATTAAAATTACAATTATAAAATTTTTGAATATAAACTATTAAGTTTACTTTATTATATGAGCTCCCTCTAGCAATAATATTTTATATAGTATATTTATATTAAAAATGGTAATTTCAATTCAATTATAAAAATTAGTTTAAAGAATTTTATCTTTCTATACAATTTTCGCACATAGCATTTTTAAGAAATAAACTACTACAAAACTTTAAATTTATCGGAATTATCAAAAACAGGACTTTTATATTGATAAAAAACAAGATTTATATATAAGTTTATATTAAAAAGTTTAACATTATTATAAAGCATAACATTAAAGAATTCCAGGAATATAACTGGAATTCTAGATTTATACCTGGAATTATTGATTTTTTATATAATAATGGGGTTCCAGAGCTATCCTGGAATTCCAGTTTAAAACTGGAATTTAAAAGCCAAATCTGGAATTTAAAAAAGTTCCAGATTTGGAGGGGGTATCCCAATATTCATCTTTGGGGCTTTACCCAAGCTTTTAGCTCAACATTCTTAGGGCTGTGTTAATTATTTTTACATCATTTGCACCATCTCCAATTGCTAAAGTTCTAACTATTCTGTTTTTTTCTTAACTTCCACTATTGTTTTTGGTTTTTTGGTAGAAGCTCTTCACTTTGGTTCCTGTAATTCCCATAGCAAAACCAACATCAGCTTTCTTAAGATTAGAGTTTTTGAAATCTGCAACTTTTGAACCCAGCTCAGAACTGCCACTCGTTGCTAAGCTTTCATCTGGAGTGCATGTCCCTCGCCTTCTTTAACTCTTGCAGTAGGTCACCTAACCAGCTGTGGTTGCTGTTAACCATACCCTTGCCGTTTGAATGTATTCTCCGCATCTTTCCTCGCTCAATAATAATAAAGTATTTAAATATAAAATTAATATATTTTAAAGATTATTTTTAAATCTATACCAATTAACTCAATTAATAGGAGTGAAATCACATAATAGAACTAGCTACTAAGAAACAAAATTTGATTTTTTAAAGTTTCGATTCATTGATTCAATTACATCCTTAAATTCTCAATGAAGGGAACTTAAGATGCTGATTCTTACTATTGATATCAAATTATAATAATGAAATTCTTATTTTATAAAACTTATGAATTCATTTTATATGAGCTTTAAAAATTTTGTTTATCAATAATTCAATTGATAATTTTTGTTATTCTAAAAAATAAATATAAAATTACCTAAGCTAATTTTGAATTAAGTCCCACGTTTATAACTATACTAAGTCAATTACTCAACATAATACTTCAGACATAATAAAAAATTAATTGAAATTAATTAAATTATATATTGTTTATGCTCGTAGATAAGATCAATATAATTAAAAATAGATAATTTATTAAATTAATCTAAAAATAAAATTCAAAAGTAAAAAGAATAAGATATTATCATATTGCATTCATAAACTTTTTGCAATTAAACTTCAATTTTAATATATTTAAGTTATTTAAATATAATTTTTAATACTCAGTGTGTGAAGCAACTTAAGTCTTTTTTTTCTACAGTGAGTAATAGTCAGAAAAGGGCTATAAAAATTAATTTATGCAGATAGAGACATGAATGAAGATCACTAGAAAGATGATTAGCTCTCGACATTTCCGCTTCTATAGTAAAGTATTATTTTTTATTTTTCATT
>ARYC01011514.1:0-19672 GCA_000711775.1 Oxytricha trifallax
TATGCCTCTTATACCAAGACTTCTAGATGAAAGTGTTGAATATAAACATAGCCTCGTCAGCATGAATAAACTTAAATATTATTCTATTAGGCTCTCTGTATTTAATTATAAATATAATTTAAGTTGTTGTTGTAAAATGGCAAAGTGAAATCAATCAATCTCTTGATACGATCCACACCTTTGTAAGAGATACCATTTCGTTTATAGATGTTGGCTATAGACTAAGCAGAGATCTTCAACTCAGGGATTGGCGATGAAACATAGTAGCTCGTTGGTCTAAAGAGAAGTGAGCCCAATACTTTAAAGTTTTCTCATTAATAAGATAGTCAATATGCTTCTATAGAAACTTAGACTTCCTCTTAGGCTAAGAATTCAGCTATTATTGCTTTAATTACACAGCTTTCAAGCAGTGAGAACGAACAGTTGAGGGACTACGCTTTAAGAGCAGTGCAATAGACTTATAGTTCAGTACTTGTTTGAGTTACTCACTATACATATCGCATCCATAACGCAGTTTAAAAACTAAATCTATGTACTCTTCATCATAAATAGACCCCAAAAGCTTGTAATTTTAGTCTCGCATTTTATTAATAACCCTAACCCCTAACAAATTCCCTACAAATCAAAGCACTTATAAACCTCATTAAGGGGTTTTGGGGTTTTGATGTTTAAAAATTCAATAACTAAACTCAATTTCACAAATTTAGGAAAATCTATGTATTTTATGAAATCTTTCATTTTAATACTTTTTCACTTTAAATAATAAATTCTATTATAACTTTAAACATAAAAAATTATATTTTTCTTAAATTGATACAAAAACAGCTAGAAAAAGAGATTATCTAGACTTGATTTGTCCATATGCAAATGCAGACAATTATTAATATATTTGTTATATAAATCAAATTTCATGATATATTAAATACATATCGATTTTATTAGTTTTAAGACGCATTAAGGCTTATTTATTAAGAAAGAGACCCATTCACAGGAATGTATTATTAATTCTTAGAAACTGTATATTACTCAAGTAATAAAGCGGTACAGGATTTAAAGATATTAATTAAAGAATTTAGATTCTCAGATAAATACTAAAACCTATAATTTCAATTTTAATATAAAATTTAGGGGGAGGAAGTTTCCTGACGAAAAAATTGTTTATTATATTATTTCATAAATTTTTTCAATAAAATTGTATATAAATCTACATCATAATAATTTATGAAAGATATTATAATAACTTTACTATATTAAAAAAACTAATGAAAATTAATCTTTAGTTTTTTAGTTTATTATTTTGAATAATGTGATATATTTATGACTAGAAATCTTATAAAAAAACAATCAATTCAAAATAAATGCGATTAATATTATTAATTTAATCAGACATAGTCTGTTTCATCTTAAATCTAATGGAAGTCAAATCACTAAAAATTGTTATTTGTGATAAAATAAATAAAAAAAGAAAGAAAAAACTAAAATAAAATAAATAACTTGCCAGGAAACTTTCCCTAAAAATGATTTTATCACATATACTTTTGGAAAATATATAACAGGTGTAGCTTTTATTGGTCGAACATAAGCAGATGACATGATTTTATTCTGAATTTTAACAATAAAAAATTTATTTTCTTTTTAAATCGTATGTTGATTTATAAATACAGTTTAAATAAATTCAATTATTTTATACGGAGCAACTAGTGTTGATTATGATCCAAGCAATTTTCCAAATGTTGTAAATATTGCTCATACTAGCTACATGTACAAAATCAATCAAAAACTAGATTTTTACTCTCAGAATCTATAATGCTATTAGACTATAACCTAACCTCCATCTACAGGACCGTCCTTAACAGCATTTTTTCATATATGTATTTATTTATTAAGATTCGAAATAATAAATAAAAATATTTGATTTAGATATAAAACCATCTTCTTAATAAAATACTACTGTATCTCTAACAGATTTCGATATAAATATTATTAATTAATTAGTAACTTTCAATAAAATCAAAAATTGTATATTATTTATCAAATAAATTATACATACTTTTAGTAACTTTAATTAACCTATAAAGACTTGAATATTGATTAACAGAATTATTTTTTGCAGAGTTAAATGAATAAATTATTAAGCATTGTGCTTTATAAAAATTTCTCTCTTGCTTGATATAATTAATTAATTAACCCCATATAAAGTTGAAATTTATTTGTCATTTTAGGAATTTTAAATATTGATTAAGATAAAAATTGTCCTTAATAATTCAGTAATTACTCTTTAAGTTTTTATAATTTTATAATATTGAACAATTGGATGCGTTTTCTTTATTTATATTTACATTCCTTATAGTATACAGCTGCAAAGTTAAATTATAAGTATAATAAATAATACTTTCCAAATAAAATATATTCCTATTATAACGAGGTTTATTCTTCAGGCACTGCAATTTTTAAATCGTTAGATATCTTTGATTTTGAAAAATATATAACTGATTAGTAGTCTTGTTATATACCAAATACATTTAGCGTTATAGTTAATAATGCTACCAAAAACATCATAAATAAAACAACTTCTTAAAATTACTACACTATTATGGAATGCAATGCAAAATTTTATAAATTTATATTTAAAAACAACTAGAAACAAAAATTTAACTTATTCTATGGATTAAAACTCTGTACAAAATTAAAATGTTAATTGGGAACTTTTTTAATTTAAATAAGCAAATTCCATTCTTTTCTTTTAATAATAAAACTTAACAATTTAAGTTATCAGTGTTTATTAAATCTTATGACTAAATAATTTAATATAAGTTTATTGGTTCACTTTAAATTAATTCATAAAACTGCACAGATGACTATTTTGATTCTCTTTAAATCTATTAATAAAACATAGTATCTGGTGACCCAGTATTTTCAATTAAGATGGAATCAACCAAGTAGTTAAATCTTACGATTAGTGCAAATAAATCACATGGAGGAAAAACTTATTTTCTTACATTGACAGTTAAAATTAAGCCTGTAAATTAATTAATTACAAGAGATTTTTAAGTTACTTTGACTACAGTGACTTACAATTGTGATTCTGATTCTGGAATAATCACTTAATTAATAAGAAATAAATTTAGTATGTAATTTTCAAACTATTTAAGAATAAGTCTAATAATTAAAAATATAGTAAATATTTATTCACTTAATTGAGTTCTTAATCTCCAATTAAAATAACATATTATTTAAATGATGTAACTTTGCTAACAAACATAACTAACTAACTATCTCTGGCAAGTATAGAATGTTTATTTGACTTGAAAATAACATTTACGACTTAATTATTGTGTTTATTTTAAACTGATTTACAAAAATAAAATTTAGCTTAATAATTAAAATTAATAAGGGGTTGTTGACGATATAAGTTCCCCCCTATATGCTTACAAATAAGCAAGTACTTTAAGTTTAACCAAATATCCCAATATAGCCTACATTGAATTTTTCACAGATGATCCTTCATTTAATAAACTATTTTATAATTATTATTATTTTACAAAATTATATTAATTGTGATTGTTAAAAGCCAGTCCTGGAGTAGAACTAAGTCTTGAATTCGTAAGTAGTGTTTCAACTACAAATTAAAGTTATTTTTATTGAATTTTCAAGAATATTATATAAATTATTTTATGAAAATGTTAATTATAATAATACAACACTATATAAGCACCCTATTTAGATTATTGTAAATGGATGCAACCCTAATTTGATTTAAAAACAGATAATACCGGCATAATATTGCAATGAAAAAACATAAATAAATTTTAATTAATAATTTTAATTATTCTTAGGTAAATTATGAAGAATATATAATATTTTCTTTGTTAAATTTAAAATGGAAATTTTCATGCAATAATATATCATAACTAAAAGTGCGCTTGTATCATAGAACAAAATTTTATTATAAAATAAATAAATTGGCAAATAAATTGACATGCATGCAGTTTATATTCAAATGTTTCAAATAATTATAACATTTTGATTTCTTTCCCTTTTTATTTTTATGGTTTTCAATATTTAATGTATGGAAGAAAATTATAAAACAAAATTATTTTTAAAAGAAAAGAAAATATAACTTAAGTAAAAATAAATTATACTCAGAGAAAAATCTAATAATTAAAACAGATTAAATTTAATACTTTTTATGGTATTTTTATATTTAATTATTTCTGATTAATAATTACTACCCCTCTTTGGATTACTAATTGCCAATATAATATAAATTAAATAATTTCATATCTTTTGAGATATATATTATATATTTATTTAATACATGAAATACGCTCTTACAGTAATTAATAGTGCTGGATTTAGTATCTCTGGTATAACTGAGTTTTCATCATCAAACGAAATAAAAATCATTGTATCAACATAAACCTAAAAAGTATTTATTATTAAAAGTCTTAAATAAATTGCTTATTTCTAATAATTATATTATTAAAAATTTAATTTAATTTTAAGATGAAAATCAAAACCACAAAACCCCTTAGTGAGGTTTATAAGTGCATTGATTAGTAGGGTATAGTTGGGGTCTTATTGGGGTTAGCAGAGAAATTAGACCAAATTACAAAATGAGAAATAGAAATTAGCGAAATTTTGGGTCCATTTATGATGAGTAATATTTAGATTTACTGCTTAAGCTCAGGTATGGTACGAGTATTAATATAGAATAAGCCAAACCAATGCTGAATTATACAGCCATAGCAAAGCTACTACGCAAGAGTGCCTCAACTATTAGATATCACTGCATGCTAGCTGTTTAGCATTTTAATTCTGGTTGTTGAACGCATCCTGCAAGAAAATAAAAGTTCTCTCAGGCTCATATTGACTTCCACTGCGACTCTAAGACTTTGAAGTATTGGGCACACTTTCCATTAGACTAACGAGCTGTGATGTTTCATCGCAGGTTTCCTGACATGAGTATATCTCCTTAGACTATAGCCAATATTTATAGAAGAAATGGTATTACTTTCAAGACTGTCAACAGAGTGAAGAGAGTGATTGATTTCACAGTGCCATTTTATAGTAATAATTTAAACTATATATATGATTAAATGCAAAGAGCCATTACTAATAACATCAAGTTCATACACGCTGATAAAGAAGTGTTTACCTTCAACACCTTTATTAATAAGTCTTGGTACAAGAAGTATGATAACATAGAAGTCTATGAACAAAAAGTAAAGGTAGTCACCCATGCAATTTTAGCTGGTATAAGCGAAGATTCAGGCCTAGAAAGTTATGTCATTCACCCTCGCTCTATGAAGAGAGAGTAGTACATAAAGTTCCTACATAAGTTGAGAGATAAATACAACGATTAGGAGATCATCCTGTTTGTTGACAACATATAAGTTCATAAGACTAAAGAGTCTAAGAAAGCTTATGAAGAGTTAAACATAACTCCTGTATATAACGTTCCCTATAGCCCACAGTTTAATAGAATCGAATTCTATTGGAGTTAAATCAAGACCCACTACAAGAAACTGCTACTGTATCACCTAATGCATGACTTGCCTATAGATACAGTAGACTTGATTCAGAGTAGCTGCAAAAGAGTGAGCATAGATAAGACGACAGTTTGTGCGAGAGAAGGAAGAATGAATGTTTATAAATAAGTTTTAGATTTAAACGAATGAATATATTCACATATTAAATTAGCTCATAAAGGGTTTGGCTTCTCTTATTTTTCTTCCTCTTATGGCTTGCTTAGACCCATATTTCTTCTCTTAGTACCACCTCCTGAATCTATGGTCATTTCATCTGGCTTTTAAACATATTTATAAAGTCTCTTGCTCACTTCATGAATAGTCTATGACCATCTCTCTCTGTGAACCTTCGCATGCTCTTTCATTAGGAATATACCAGTTCCAGATTTCCCTACAAAGTTATGAATCAAAGCTTACTAGAGAGATAAGGATGTTGCTTAACTATGTAAGCCAGGTCTCGCTTCTTAAAATGACTTGTTTAATCTTCTGGAGAAATAGAGTAGCCTTTCTTGTGAGCTTCTCCAATGACCTCTCTGAGATAACTTTCTCTTAAAGTGCCAAAACACCAAAGAAGAAGCTCCTTTCTGGAAGCTTGTTAGAGAGTTATTTCATGGTAGGAAGATAAACTACCAACTCTTCATCTTACATCGCATCATCGCAGAGATTAGTGACTGAAATCTCTGGGTAGTTTGGTATTTACATCAACTTAATTTCATTGTTTTTGAAGGCTTTCTTCTCATCACAAAGTATAGCTTTTAAAAATGAAATTTTAGTACCTTCCATCGTTGGAAGGAATATTCCCCCTATAGTATATGATAAAGTATATGCTGCATGTTTACCATGTTGAGTGAAGTATCGATAGAGATCCTCCTTGCTTCTAAATCTTGAGATCATTTTTTAAGCTTCAACCCTCTTCATTGCTTTGCTTATAGACTCCATCCTTGTTCCTTCTCTTCTTATTGAATTTCAAATTTATTATATAGAGTTCTGGATCCTACTTTTAAAAATCTTAGTATTAAATATGGGCATCTTATAGGAGATCAACCTGGTAAGGATACGTGGAGAAAGCTGGCAGAAGCTGTAAAAAACTGCAGAGATGGAGCTCCATTTTTATCAATTTAGTTCCATTAAATTAGTACTAAATTTGTTAAAATTTAATTAGTACCAGTACTAAATTCGTTTAAATTTAATTGCTACCAATTTAATAGCACCAAAACTTAATTAGTACCTAGTTTAAACTAATGAGGTTTTAATGGAAAGTTCCAAAATGGTTCAAAACCTAATTGGTACCAGTACCAATCTGAAATTTTTCAAAGTTGGTACCAAAATTAAAAATATTAAGCATAAAACTAGAGAAGTTATATTTATAACTAAGTATAAATATGAAATCTAACACCTCTAAATCAACCATTAGTGCTGCAGTACCAACTCCTATACATAGTTGCTATAAATTGAGAGGTTATTAGAGCTTTATAATAGAAATTTAAATTTGAATTTAAACATGGAGGCTAACTTAAATCGTAAAGCAACCTCTCTTGGAAATGGTTAATCATAGCAAAACTTTGGAACCACTAAAAAGCAAGAAGTCATTTATATTGAGAGGGAGGTAGAGTTAAGAGCTCTTGGGTTTGAAGCAGAGGTCTTCAAAAATGAAGTATAAAACTAGAAGGGGAGAGCAGAGATAGGACTTCAAACATAAATTCAATATGCTGAGGAGCTAAAAGAACAGCAATCAATTGAAAAATTAAAAACTTTGAATGAAATGATTCTTAAAACTTCTTCTCAACTGAGTAGAGCTTGAAGAGGCATATTAAAGAAATACATTCTGGCAAACCGAAAATTTATTTCAAGAATGATAAGGTGGATGGCAGGTATTAGTGCACGACTTGCATGAAGTCTGACACTCATTCAGCTAAAGTTAAAAGACATGCAAAAGCATCATTTAAGCGAGTTTTTAATGTAAGATTAAAAGACTTAAAAACTTATACCTGCCAAGAGAAAGTCTAAAACTCTTGAATCTTAAAGAGAGTAGTAAGAAAAGCTCAAGAGGCAGAAACGATATGAGTCAATGAATCAACCTGAAGGCAATACATTCTTAGCATGCTTCTAAGAGAGAGCTATATAAATTCCTGCATTAAATGCAGTTGATCATAGCAGTTGTATAGAAAACTACTTGAATATAAACGTGCCTAGAAAGACAAAACTTATAGTAGTCGACGAGTCTTGCATACAAGGTATATCCTTTCAGCTATCTCATTAAGAATGAACAGTATTAGAATGAGTTTGCTAACGAGTATATCGTTCTTAGAGGAGCTTAAAAAAGAGATTGCAAGAACTTGCTTAAGTTAGACGGTGTTATTTTAGGCTTTGGGTTCATAGCACTAAGGCTAAATAAATATTAAATGACTCTAAGAGACTATCTCTATCAAAACAGATATCCGGGTGACTTGAATGATATACTTTCAGATATGATTAAAGGCGTCTAGGAGTTGCATGAACTTGGATATGTTCATAGAGATTTGAAGCCTGAAAATGTGATGCTTAACCTTTGTCCTTTAGAAGTTGTAGTTATTGATTTCAATAGAGCCTTAAGATTAGAGATTGTAACATTAGCAAAGGTTCTTGGGACACCAGGCTACTTCCCAATCAGATAGAAGTGGACGAATGGTTCAGTTTAGTGGGATGTATGGGCAGTTGCTGCTATTATATTAGAAAGTTACACGGAATTCATGTCTTACTTGGTACTAAGCATGAAAAACAATCAATAAGCTTAGCTAAGAAGCCTATAAAGTAAGAAGATGTCTGCGAAGAAATAAAAAGTATAGTAGAGATGATAATCGTGAGAGCTCCCTCCTATCCTAGATAATCCTTAGATGACATACTTGAGCCACTAGAGAGAGCAAGATTCTAGAGATACAACAAAGACAAGCAGATTAAATTTGTTTGATTTAAGTACACTAATACTTATTAAGTATTCATTAAATTCACATAAAACCTGCGTTTTCTCTACTAACCCCAACAAGACCCTAACTATACCCTACAAATCAAAGCACTTATAAACTTCACTAAGGGGTTTTGGGGTTTTGAATATGGCAGATACATACTCAGTCAAATTAAGTGGAAAACTTAAAGGTAATTTTTTGGCTGATTATGAAATATTTGCTTTAACTCTAATTAAGCCATGTAAACTCTATCCCTAGTCATTAAGTTCATTACTTTAATTAATTAATTAATTAATGAGTTAGTATTTATTATTTTTTATGAAAAAAAATCAATATTTATTTTGTTCAGTTACAGTAAAATTGGGATAAAAAAAATAAATAAATGTGGGTAACTTCAAAACTTTAGATTGTTTTGGTTAAGTGCAATACTTTGTGTTAAAAAATTTTAAATCAATTTATCCCAATGAATACCAGTGATAAATATATTCTGAATATTTAATGTTCACTAATGTAGGTCCAATTCCATCTTTCATGAAGTTTCAATTGAATATACTAGCTATAGATGTAAAAGAAGAAGTTAAAGTTACTCAATATTGTATTAAAAGCTTACTTTTATACTTTTAGCCATATCAAAATAAAAACTTAAACATATTCTTTTAGCAATATTAAGTAACAGTTAAAGGATAGATTACCTCAGAGTAAGCTGAAGCCGACACAAATTTCATGGTATATCTAGATTTCCCTAGCAGTGAAAAAGATACAGCTTGGCTACTAAAAAATCCAAATTAAATTGTCAAAAGCCCTGACTTCTATAATGTTAAAGTCAAGATTAATTCTATTAGTTAAACTGGAGAAATGCTTGTTCAATTTTTACCAGAACTTCAAAAAATTAAATCGAAATTCGAAGACAACAAATAAGATATAAATCTCTATTTTTCGGATGCTAATGGAAAACCAAGAAACGTTAGTATGACTTGGAATATCATTGAGTTGTCAAAAAGTTAAATGAAAATTCGTTTATCATTTGAGCGGCCCCTAGAAATCTCATCTCGTGTAATTATAACGATTAGTAAATTAAATTCCATTATAGTTTCAAGATTTCGCTTAGATAAATATTATGCAGTTATAATAAAATAATCCTCGAGAAGCTATATAGATGTATAGCAATAGTTCATCAAATGTACTAAGAATACCGAAATAGATATCTAGCTCTAGTATATATTTATATGATTTCCTTTAATGATTTATATAGTATCATCAAATTAAGATTCTGATTCAAGCTCATCACAAACAAAATTAATTATAATTTACTCGATTTATTTATAAATATATAATAAAAAACAATACTCAAGATACTGGTGTTGTCAAATTTGTTTTTCAATTTATTCATGTAAGAATTGTTTAACTTTACCACTTGTCAGGTCAACAACTCTTTAGTATTTATGGGGCATGATAAATTAAATATAAATTATTACTCATCTGCCTTTGAATGCTATTGACATGCCAGACAACGCTAAAGTTATGTACAGCACAATTATCGACATTGCTAATTTTAATGTTATACCATCAGATAAAATACTATATACACTCTTCAAAATAATTGATACTTAAGCACTTACTGATAATTTTGCAGACTTAGATATCTTTTAAAATATAAAAAAATCATATACTAACTTAACTAAACAATGTTAATGATATTTATTTAAATTGTAACCAAAGTTAACATAGTTTACTAAAAGGTACAATAGCATGCTAGTAGTTGAAAATTTATAGTGTATTTTTCTATATTTAATGGTATATGGAATTATAATATTCACATTAATATCCTCCTTTGTCTTTAAATCCAGTTTTTTGTAAGTTCTCATGCTTTGCTAATTTTATTTAGATGCAGGAAAGTATTTACTTATCTAAGGGAAAAGACCCTATAATTTTTTATAAATATTGCATGTTTAAATAAAGATTTCATTTTACTTTTTTAAAATTTACTTATATTTAACTTCTTCATAAGGTTTATACTTGAAACATATATTGAGCTTGTTTTATGCTCTTTGATTAATCTTAAATATGTATGCTATATATTATCAATAAATTTTTTATTTTAGGACAACATAGATTACATTTCTACAAGGTTAAGCATAGTAGTATCTTACATGCTTCTGGTTATTTGTGGTATTTAATTTTTGACAGCTGTAGTTATTTTGAATAATGTTCAGAAAAAAATAAAAGATTCTTAATTTAAGAAACTGTATGGAACTCTCTGGGATGGATTGAAAACTGATAAGAAAGTCACTCTCTTTCCTAATTTGATATTTATGCTAAGGAGAATTAAACATGTAACATCTTTTTAAGAAAATTTAAAGTATAGCTTATATAAGTTTATAATGTGCTATTTTCTCGTGTTTAACAATTAAGGTTACATTTAAATAGTTATAAGCACAATAAGCACTCTGTTTATTGCACTCTATTATTTACATTTTAAACCTTATGAAGACAGCATGCAAAACAAGATTGAAGTATTTAATGAAATTTGCATTTTGATTACTTGCTACCACCTTTTATTTTATATTGATGCTTTTGAAGAGATGACCGAAGAATTTAAAGACAATTCGGGATTTTCAATCATAGGTATCAATATATCAATATTTAATTATAAGCATTAAAATTTGGCATTTTTATTTATTTAGATTATCACTGGTATATCTTTGGCATTTAATACTTTGATATCACTCTAAGCATCATGTAGGGATATAAATAATTATAATAACATAATTTTTAATTAATTGATATTAGGTTCAGGTGTAAAAGATTTTATATAAAGTTTTGTCTTGACAAAAAGCAACAAGCAAAATACATAAATTTCTAATCATATAATTCTTCTCAAAGTGATTCAAAATCTAGTTAGAAGGTTGATTTAAAACTTAAGAAAAATAAGATCAACAATAAGTTGAAGGAATTCATGATAACATCATTAATATAACTTATTTTAAATTAACTATATTAATCATAGAAAAAATTGAAAGTATAAGTAAATCCGTAAAAGTAGAAGCAAAATTAAATAATGAATGAAGAAACTTAATTCAAAGAAATATTGGATAAATATCTTTCAAGTAAATAATCTAAAAAGCAAAACACTAATTAAGATTTATCATTAAATTCAAGGCATTAAAGTAATAATTTCGATATTTTTGACTTTGTGGATCAAGTGGAGGAAGCCAGAAGAGTTAAAAACAAATCTAGATTAATTAATATTGTAGGAATACATTCGATTTTGGATAAAATTAATTAAATTTAAATTAATTATTTATTTATAACCTTCAGTTATGTTTTTGGAAAATATCTCCAAACCTTGAAAATATTATATTCTCTGAATAGCACATTAAAAATGAGACGGTGGTAGCGATTCTAATATGAATTTATCTCTTCTCCCAAGCGAGAAAAACCCCTTATACTATTTTTAGGTGTTAGCTATAAATCAAAATATCTCGCTTCCTGGGATGATTCAGGAATATTGCCAATTGTAAAGTCCAGCTAAATTTGCGGGATTCTACCGTAGAATCGACTCAGATTTGAATTTTGAGTCTCTTTGAATTTCATAACTGCCATGATTTTAATAATCAATTAATTAAATTTTAATTTATATTCCCAAATTTAATGTATTCCTACAACATTACTTCAATATATAGAAAATTTATCTTAGTAATTAGCACTTTTATTATAAAAAGAATGAATATATAATTAGATTAAGTGTGAAGAAAAAGAAATCCAAGAATTCAATCTTAAATTTGAGAAATAAGTAGTATTATGCTTCGGGTAAAATAAATCAACTTACCAAATCCAAATTTTAAAAATCAACAAATACTATAAATACAACATTAAATAAATCACATAATAAAACGGATCAAAGTTTTGATTTAACTGATTTGGACGGAGATAATCCTGTAAACTATGTTATTGAGGAGTCTAATTTGAATTAATAATTTAATAATTGAAATTAATAATAGTTTCTTAACAAAAATGCTTATTTTATTTATAAACTGATATCCTCAAACTAAGCTATAAATATTAATTAAAAAGGTCTTATAACAAAATACATTAAATGTCCTCAATTAAATGATTTCTAAAATTTATAATAATATATTTATATCTTGTTATTATTGCTTTACAATTTGAGTTAAGTTGGACTTTATTATTTCACTATTTTAATTAAACTAATTTTTTATAATTTTTTTAAAACAATTAGTTGGTACAAAAGTAATTAAATTTGAATAATAATAACTTTTTAGATGATGAAGAATATTAATAAAATAAAATTTGGTAAAATATTATATAATGATTGCCTAATTTAAGAAATCTTATTTTAAAAGGATAACATATAATTTGCTAATGAATTTAGTAGAATTAAACTTAATATTTTTTATTTTTACTTTTATAAATTAGTTCTAATGTTAAGAATCGTTTTAATTACAAAAAGAAATTATTATAACTTCAATATATTAATTGAAATATACAATGTTAATTATTTTAGACTTATGAAAAGCACTAAATATAAAATTGTATTTTTTCAAGTCTTCTGGAAATTATTTATGAATTTAGGTAAATTATAATTTTCTTAAGTTTTTTAGCAAAAAACCAATAATTTAAATTAAGGAATTTTATGTAAAATATTTGCTTTAATTTCTAATTATTTAATTTTTAAAATAAATTTTGTTTTAAAAAATTTCCCATTTAAATTCAATTTTTTTATTTTTAGTTGAAATTTAAATTGATTTAATATTATAATTATTAAAGAGTTTTAAATCCAAATGATTTATTATAATCTGTATTCTAATATATATATTATTTATTTCAAAATCAATTTCAAATTTCAAATATTAAAATTACTAAATTATGTTAATTATTTTGTTATTATTTTTTTGCTTTACGAACTATTAATGCTGGCTTAAGAAATCTAAATAGTTTAAAAATATCTTTACTTCATCCTTTTAACTTTCGACACCATCAGTCAACCCTTCCCCAGGGTGATTAAATACCTTCATAATCATAACTTCTTTTAATTTAGTCTGCTCTCTTATTTAAGATTATGCAATATATTTAATGTCTTTATATTAAATAATAAACTTAACTAATGTAAAGAATCAGTTAATCGGAAAAAATACCTTTTTTCGTATTATTGGTATAATGTTAAAGTTAAAACTCCAATCATAGATCTCATAAAAAATGCTTGACTATTCCAGCTTCGCTATTGATAATAAAATTATTAAAAATTCTATAAAAAAAGGATTGTATCTTTTAATTGTAATGCAATATAGTTGTAATTATGAATTTGAATTTTAAGATTCAAGTATTTTCTAAAATCTAAAACATGACAAAATTTTCAAACCAAAATTTTAATTAATTTTTTTATCCTTTTTAATCATTTAGCTTTAAAATATTTATCTTGAAATTGTTCATGAGTGCTTCCGGAATAAATAATGAAAATTTTCAATACGAAAACTTTTGTCAAATCATTAATATTTAAGTTTAATATTCGCTAAATTTCTTCTTTACAAACTTAAAATAATTACAATTATTAAAACTAAATCACCCTAAATAAATCGTTAAATTATAATTCTCCTTTGATATATCTTAAATTATTATAAATAGTTAATATTTACATAATACAATAATATGAAATAGTTTTAAAATCTAGACTTACAAAATAATAAAGTTTTATAAAACAAATATATCAAAGATAGGATGATTTCAAGTAAAGCTATTAGAAAATATGCCTTTGTTTAAAACCTAATTGTCCTTATGATTCTAGCAACACAAGTTTAAAGTATCTCAGTACCAATGAGTTCTTGTATTAAATATAAATACCCTGTGGAAGTAAAACATAGTCAAGCTAGTCAAATTAGAGTAATGACTACCTTAGATAACTATCTATATGCTGCTGGAACCACTCATGATAAAGTGCTAACATAATCCTCTATTTATGATGTTGCATTTCAAACCTAAAACCCCTAAATGAGTTTTATTGGAGTTTTTATTGATGAAGGCAATTTAAAGATTATGGTTTATATGAGTTTTGAAGTATGAATTTTCTCCTAGTATTGAAGATAAGAAAGATTTTTTTATCATCTATATTTTTTTCTCAATTTATATGTTCTCATCTTTATATAATTATAATAGAATTTTTATAAAAAAATAATTTTTATTGAATTTTTTTAAAAGATTTCAATTAATGATCTTAATTATGAAATTTAATGATTGTGTCATTTCAAAATTTGGCAATTATACACAAATATTTTTGAATTTTCATTATAAAGTGTTATCATATTAAATTAAATACTTTTATTAATTTTAACTTGCATCTTTTTTAGCATATTTATATCCTATACAAAAAGTTTTGTAAGGAAATTAAATTTTAAATCAAAAATATGGATAAACTATATAATTTTACGGTGTATAAAAGCCTATCATGTAATTTTTGAGTTCTAAGATTGTTATAAATGGAAATCATTCTTGAAATTTTATTTTTATAATTTCTATTAAATTTTACACACCTATTAAATATGGGTATCTATACGATATTTATACTGAATAGATCAATTGAAAAATCTAGTGAAAACTGTAACAAGCGTCAGAGATGCATCTCCATTTAATCAATTTAATTTAAGTAAATTAGTACTAGAATTGTTTAAACTTAACTAGAAATAGCACAAAATCTGTTCTTAAATTTATTAGTACCATAATTTATTAATACCTAGTTCAAATTAATGGGGTTTTAATAGAAAAGTTTCAATCTAATTCAAAACCTAGTTGGTAAATGTACTAATTAATAATGACTATATATGTACAAGCAAATATAAAAATAGATTGCCTTAGAATTATAAAAAGATGTTTTCTAAAAATGTAGCTATGTTATTTAAAGAAGTAAAGCAATAATTATTGTAATATCATTTAATTTTCCTGTGGGATAATTTCAAGATTACATTTATACAGATATATTGATGACTTAAAATAAAAATATTAAAGATATTAACAATGAAATTATAAACTAATTTTATACCTAGCAAAAAATGAAATTAATAAAAAAGTAACCCTAATCCACAACATTACCCTCATCAATCAAAATACATAAAAAACTCATTAAGGGGTTTTAGGGTTTTGATTCAAAAATAAATAAATTTTAAATGCATTAAAATTATTATAATTCTTCATGAAAGTATAATATGATGATGCTAGCATAATCTTTATTAAAGCTATTCCAAATGTCCGATTAAAAGTTTAATTTTATATTGAATAAAGAAATTCAATATAAATTATTTATTTACTATACTACTATTATTATGATTACAATCACTATCAATCTATGTGAGAAATAGTTATTTGGTAACTCTAGTTTATAATCCTGTTCTAGACTAAAGTGGATTTGTGATTTTAGATATAAACTATGGAACTTTATACAATTTGATTTACAGCGACATGTTGAGCTCTGCAAATGCACTTTCAATGAGAAATGGGTGCTTTAATAATAATAATTTACTTTTTTTGGAAAGTGTAAAAAATGTATATAAATTCTTAGAGTTTTATTAAAACATACTTTAAAATTTATAAATTAACTTAAGTAATTTGCATAATTTATTCTTATTAGCAAAGTTTTTAAGGATGACCTAATAAATTTATTGCTCTCTTTATTAAACTATATTCATTTAATTTATATTTGAATATAAGATATATCTCTTATTTTTTATATAATTATTTAATAAAAAAAGGGTGCTTTATTGTTGATAATGATGGCACACTTTTGCATTTATTATTTTTTAAAAAAATAAATTTGATTCATTGTTAAATTCAAAAGTTTCTTTAGAGTTTAAATGAATTTAAAATATTATTTAATTTGTATTATATTTTAGTAATACTAATAAATTTTTGTGAAATTATAATTAAATACTAAATAATTAATTAATACTATTTTATTACGTAAATTGTACTTTTTTATTTAATATTTATTTCTTTTTGATTGTGCAGATTTTTACCCCAAGATATTTAAATCATCTATTTTATTTTATAATTTGTAGGAATGAATTTATTCTGAAAAATTATATTAATTAAATAATAAAAATTGACAGTTAAATTTTCTTAAAACCCTTACAATATGTTACTAATTTGAAGGAAATTTATAATTTGCAGCAATACATTTAATGATACTCCTATAGTTTTCATGAAGAGTGATAACTTGAGTTTAAAATTTGCTTAAATTAGAATATATCAAATCTCCCGAAATTAAACTTAAGTTACTGCTCTTCGTTGGTGCGATATAGAATTAACATAAAAAGTATTACTGCTATTTTATAAAATTCTATATACAAAGTAACATACTATCCAGGTTCAAGAAAGCTAACAGTCAATTATTGATATTTTTATTATTTAAATCTTAAATAATTTTTATGTTGAATACATCCCATTATATTGATATATTTCATTAAACAAATTTGAATACAAATATAATAATAAAATTTAATTTTTTACTTTAAATTATTTATTAAGTGTTAATTATTTTATAAAATTTGCTAGTCCACACTGACTATAGCTTATTATATTTCACTATGAGAGTCTCACTTTACATGAATCTTTATTTAAGAATGTTAAAAGCCCAAAAATTTAAATATGAACCTATCTTATTCATTTATATTAGAGGATTAAGCCCAATTAATAATTTCCGTACAACGTTAAATAATAATAATAATAGCTTATTATTATTTGAAATCTCAATTTTTTAATTGAATACTTACTCAAATTATATTTAGCTCTTCATCTTGAGTATATATCAGTATTACAATTTAAGCCTAGTACAGATGGAGACCCTCTTAGTGGATACTAATAAGCTTAAGCATTTAAATCGTTAATATCTGATATATATATATAATTACATTAATAAAATTTATATTTCTAGCATTCATAGAAATTCAAGAAAATATAACTATGTTAAAATAAGATTGTGTTGAAAGAAAAAAATTAATTATGTGATCATGCTTAATTGAAAACTCTATATATAAATATTTTAGATGTTTAAAATGAAAAAAAATATAATATAAAGCATATTTAAACATGAGTAAATTAAAAATTTGATTGTTTTATAATTTAGATACTATAAGTTAACAAAGTGAGATATATAGTGATATTTTTATTTTTTCGAATTGTGATAACCTCACACACTAAATACCCTAAATCTTAATTTTTACCCACAATACCTGAATCCTGTACTTTATTAGTGACAATTTTCGGTATTATAATACTAAAATCATTTAAATTATTAATTTCTTAATTTATTTGAAGCCCTTTATTTTTAATTTCTACAGCTCAAGTCAATTTTTATATTCTTCTCTAAGAAATATATTATTAATGAAAATATTTCAATTTTAACATCTTTTTTCGATCTAACTCGAAATTGTTTTACACACCAAAGTTAACTTTTTAATAAACAAAATTATCTTGGGAACTGGGTAGAGATAGGTAGAGGTATGATTTGGGATTTGAAATGGTTACCTAGGTTAGAAGTATTATTATTTATTTAATTTCTGAAATTTTCTTAGTTAAATTAAAAATAAAGAATATAATTTTTTAAATAAATTTAAATGATTAAATTTAACAAATGATTCAGGTAATAAGGAGTTTATGCCACAATTATCAAAATTAAATTAATATTTGTATTATTAAATGTATATTAGTACATTCTAAATTATCAATTCAAGACCAATGATAATAGGAACGTGCAATGTTTTTTACATAAATTACAATAGTGATTAAAAAATCTTATGAAATTTTATTTTATTTAATAATTTAATTTTATATTAATGTTTATCCGACAACAAGTAGCAAATAAAGCTTATTTATTATACCTATTTAATATAATGGAGATCCTAGTATAAATTCATCTATCTTTATTCAAAACCTCGGGTAATAGCTCATGTGGCGCTAAAAATATTTTTCTCAATTTCATTAAATGCTCTAAAAATGAATAAAACATCAAAGTAATGTTATAAAGTATTATATAGGACTATCTGATATTTCCAATGACTCTACTGATACCTATATCTAAGTAGCATTTCACATTAAATCATAAAATAAAATATAATTTTGGATATGTAAGCTAAATTCTAACTATTTTTTTTAATAATATAATTTTAATTCCTCTAATTTAAATACCAAAGTTGTGATTTGCTGTTAGAATAGCATGATGAGCTTTAAATTAATTCAAAAAAATCATAATTTCTAAAATATTTTATTATAATTTATAATAACAGCAAATCACAACTTGGGTATTTAAATTAGAGGAACTAAAATTATATTATTAAAAAAAAATAGTTAGAATTTAGCTATACATATCCAAAAATTATATTGTTTTTTTTTATGATGTTAACGTGAAATGTTACTTTATGATGAGTATCAATAGAGTCATTGGAAATTTCAAATAGTCCTAATTGATACGTTATAACATGTTACTTTGATGTTTTATTCATTTTTAGAACATTTTATGAAATTGAGAAACTTAATTTTAGCGTCCCCCAGGAAGCCATTCCCCAAAACTCCTGGATTAAGTTTATGAGTGCTTTGATATGAATGAAATTGTTATGGATCGGGGTTATTTATATTTTGAGTAACTAAAATTACCAGCTTTTGGGATATATTTAAGATTTAGAATATAATATTTAGTGATTAAACTGCGATATATATATATATATATATACTGATTAGGTCAAACCAGTACTTAACTATAAGTCAATTTCACTGCTCTTAAAGCGAAGTCCATCAACTGTTCGATTCCACTGCCTTACAGCAGTATAACTAAAGCAATAATAGCTGAATTCTATGCCTTAGAGGAAGTCAAAGTTTCAATAGAAGCATATTGACAATGATATCAATTAAATCTTGAAGTATTGGGCTAACTTCTCTCTTAAGCAAGAAGCTATTATGTTTCACTGTCAGTTCCCTGAGTTTAAGATCTCTGTAAATTCTGTTACAAACATTTATAAACGAAATAGTATCTCTTAAAAAGGAGTAAATCATGTCAAGAGAGTAATTGATTTCACTCTTTTTTTTACAAAAACAACTAAATTATATTTATAATTAAATGCATTGACCGAATAGAATAATACTAAGTTTATTCATGCTGACAAAATTATGTTAACTTCAACACTTTCTTATAGAAGTTTT
>ARYC01011516.1:0-20384 GCA_000711775.1 Oxytricha trifallax
ATACAGTCGATTTTATAAAAAGTTCAGCTAAGAGAGTTGATAATTAGTTGGCATAAAAGTTTGCTAAAGAAGGGAGAGTGAATTTATATAAATAAGTTTTGTAGTTAAGTTAATGAATATTTATGTCACATTTAAAACTCTTTCGTGAGAGTTCGCTTCTCTTTCTTTTCTTCTACTTCTTGCTTCTCTCCTCCAAGGTTTCTTCTCTTGCTGCCAGCTCCAGCATCTATGTTCATTGACTCTGGCGGCTAAATATTTGAATAAAGTCTCTTGCTAATTCATACTTTGTCTGCGACTTTCGCTCTCTGTGAAGCTTGCTCTATTCCTTCATCAAAAAGATGCCAGAACCACATTTTTCTAAAGAGTTAAGCTACAAATCTTACTTGAAATATAAGGGTGCGTCTGCAGCTCTGATAGCCAGCTCTCACTTATCTTCATCCCTTGTCTGTCCTTATCTTCTGAAGAGATGCTGTACCTTTTCTTATGAGATTCTTGAATAATTTCTTTCAAGTAATCACCTTTAATTGTTGCAAGAATGCCAAAGAAATAGTTTCTTTCAGGTAGTTTATTTGACAATTGCTTCTTAGTAGGCAGGCACAGCGAAACCTCTGGGTCATTTTAGCATCATCATATAAGTTAGTCACTGAGATTTCTGGAATAGTTTGGGATCTCTGCAAACTTTACATCTTAAGTTTTCAATGCTTTCTTTTCTTCGTAGAGTATCGCTCTTAGAAATGAAATTTTAGTACCCTCCATCGTTGGCAGGAACAAACCAACTACATAATAAAGATTAGCTACTATGAGTTCATACCTTGCTGCACCAGGTAGCGATGCAAATCCTCCTTGCTACTAAATCTTTGAATCAATTCTTGTGCTTGCAATCTTTTCATTGCATCATTTATTGATTCCATCTTTTTTACAGATCTAAGAAATGATATTCAAATTTAAGTTTATTGATTTCAATTATATGCCTCTGTAAAACTTACTATTAAATATAGGCGTCCTATAGGAGGTCAACCTCTAAGTAGGATATGGAGAAGAATTTGAGAACTGGTTTCAAACTTGAGAGATTGAAATAAATTTCTACTGTTATAGTTAAATATTTTTAAATTTAAATTGGTACGTACTTAATTAGGAGCAGCTCCTATAAATTGGTACGTACTTAATTAGGAGCAGCTCCTAAAATGCTAGTACTTAATTAGGAGCATTAATTAATGCTAGTACTTAATTTAGGAGCACCCTAATTTTAATCATAAAATCACAAAATACCTCCTAAAGCAGTACGTACTTAATTAGGTGCACCTCGTAAATCGGTACGTGTTGTAATCAACTTATTATTGATAGTAAAAATGGTTACTACCTCCCCCATATTTAGAGCTGGATCGTCTCTTAACACTTATATTTCTTCTCTAATACTCTAAGAACTTCCCTTGAAACTTGTAGGCTTGCAAAGCTATCAAATAAGCTCTCAGTTATAGTGGCAGTTTTATAATTTTAAATTCAAATTTAATTATGAGCGCTAACATTTTAAGAAAAACTACAGCACTTCCATCAAACTAAATGAGACTAACCTTTGGCAGCAATAAAAAGTGTGATATAGTTGTGAGATGAACTCTCTTAAAGAACAACCAGAGCTATCACTTGAGGTCTCTGTTATTAAAATAGAAATTAATAATAGAAAATAAATGGCAAATAAGTGTGTGGGAGACAGAGAGGAGGAGAAAGGTATTAATGAAATTCCTATACAAACTGAAGAAATAGAAGTATACTTTTGTGAGCTGTGTGAGAGAGATTTTGCTAATAAATCAAGCTGGTATAGACATATGAAGGAGCATAGAGAAGCCAAGCCTACTGTAGACTTAAAGCATGACAAAATCGATGGGAAGTATGATTCCTTTGAGTGCCATAAATAGTACTCTCATACAAGAGACTTGAAGAAACATCTTTTAAAAGCTCACAAAAAAGACATAGAAAATGAAAAGCTTGAAGTTGAGTTGAAGCTTCTCAACAAAAGAAAATCGAGGGAATATTCTAAAAAGCTAGTTAAATTTTAATATAATAAGTATAGTGCCTGAATAAGCTAGTGAGTTAGAGTACGTAAAGAAGGCACGTAACCAACTAACCTGCTTTAGGAGGTATTTTTTGATTATATGATTAAATTTAAGGCGCTCCTAATTAAGTACTAGCTTTAATTAATGCTCCTAATTAAGTATGTACCAATTAAATTAAAAAATATGGAACTATAGCAGTAGAAATTGATATCAATCTCTCAAGTTTGAAACCAGTTCTCAACACCTTCTCCATATCCTTCTATAGATTGACCTCCTATAGGATGCCCATGTTTAATAGTAAGTTTTACTGAGGTATATAGTTGAAATCAATAAACTTAAATTTGAAAATCATTTCTTAGATCTGTAAACAAGATGGAGTCAATGAATGATGCAATGAAAAATGTGCAAGCACAAGAATTAATTCAAAGATTTAGAAGCAAGGAGGATTTGCATCGCTACCTGGTGAGGCAAGGTAATAAACTCATAGTGGCTAATCTTTATTATATAGTTGGATTTTTCCTGCCAACGATGGAAGGTACTAAAATTTCATTTCTAAGAGCGATACTCTGCGAAGAAAGAAAGCATATATGAAAGTTATCAATGATATGTAAATTTTTCAGCAGAACCTAAACGTATCAGCAAATCTAAAAAGGTGACTCCAACTTTTACGATGAATGCTATAAATTGACTACTCAGAAAATTTCGCTGAGTAACCTGCTCCTTAAACCTTACATAAGACTTAAGGCAGTTGTCAAATAAACTACCTGAACGAAACTATTTCTTAGGTATAATTGCAACAATTAAAGGTGATTACTTGAAAGAAATTATTCAACAATCTCATAAGAAAAGGTACAGAATCTCTTCAGAAGATAAGGACAAACAAGGGATCTAAATAAGTGAGAGCTGGCTATCAGAGCTGCAGATTCACCCTTATATTTCAAGCAAGATTTTCAGCTTAACTCTGGGTATTGACGTCACCAAGTCACAGATGACGTCTAGAGGTCACAGATGACGTCTAGAGCGTCATACAGATACAATCTTCCAGTCTCAAAATCCCAAAACCCCTTAATGAGGTTTATAAGTGCTTTGATTTGTAGGAAATCATTTTAGGGGTTGGGGTTATATATAAGTTTTAATGTGAAATTTATAGTAAATGTACTTAATTCAATCACTCAAAATGCACTTTGGATCATGTGGAAGAGGTCTGAAATTTATCTTACTTAACCACAACTCTATCTGCTCTATTGATATGTCTGATCTTGAGTGGGTTTTATTATTATTGATTCTGCCATATGTTTTATTGATTGAGATACTTTAGTTTTGTCTATAAACTACTTGATTCTTTACTTAGCATCTTTCTCGCACCTTGTAGAGTAGTAATCGTTGCGAGGCATATCGCACTCTATTATTATTCTGCTAAAGCCCACACATCCCATAAAAGTCACGATCTCTACAGTCTTCCCTTTCTGAATAATACCCTTGAGTTCCCATTACAGTTCCAAGCCTTGAGACTTCCACTCTTTATTGTTGAATCGATTATTGCTACTCTTACTGAAGAAAAGTTTATCAATATTTTCTGGCTTTAAATCTCTGTGAACAAACCCTAACTTGTGAAGCTCTTTAATACCTTGTATGGTCTCAGTTGCTATTTATCCAAGTTACTTATGATTCCTTTGATCTGTAATGAAATCTCTTAGAGTCATTTCATAGACTGGGAGTCTGAAAGCAACATGATACTTGGCAAGGAGAACAGCATCTAGCTTGATTAAGTAACTACACTCCTTAAACTTTGCTTGAGTGAGTACTTGATACTCATTTGTAAACTCCATCTAATATTTATCATCACTTAAGAGATAGTTGAAGGGATACACCTTGTATGCGTATTGATGATCATTGATAACTTTCTTATCAAAGGAGTCCTCTAGGTGCACCTCCTAAATCGATACGTGCTGAAATCAACTTATTATTGATAGTAACAATGGTTAATTTCTCACCCATATTTAGAGCTGGTTGGTCTCTTTGTGCTCATTTTTCTTGGCTAATACTCTAAAAACCTTCCTTCAAACATATAGGGTTGAAAAGCTCTCTTATGAGCTCTGAGCTATAGATGCAGTTTTATAATTTTAATTCAAATTAAAATATGAGCGCTAACATTTTAAGAAAAACAACAGCACTTCCATGAAACTAAATGAGACTTAATTTTGGCAGCAATCAAAAGTGTGATAGCTGCGAGATGAACTCTCATAAAGAACTACCAGAGCAAATACTTGAGGTCTCTGTTATTAAAATAGAAATTAATAATAGAAAATTATGGCAAACAAATGTGTGGGAGACAGAGAGGAGGAGAGTTAGAAATGAAATTTAAAAGTAAGCAGAGGAAGTTGAAGTATATTTTTGTGAGAAGTGTGAAAGAGACTCCTTTCATAAATCTAGCTGGTACAGGCATATGAAGTTCCATAAGGAAGCTAATCCTACTGTATACTTAAAGCATGACAAAGTTGATGGAAAGTATGATTGCTTTGAGTGCCATAAGCAGTACTCTCACACAAGAGACTTAAAGAAGCATTTTTAAAAGCCCAAAAGAAAGAAATAGAAGTTCAAGATTAAGACACTCAAATGAAGTTGCACAACAAAAGAAAAACAAGGGAGCCTATTTAAGTTGCTGAGCTTTAACAAGCAAGCGAATCAGAGTATGTAAGGATTGCACGCAACCTCTTAGCATCAGAGGTCACTAAAATCATGATTAAAATATAATACAAGAAAATTCCAGTACTTGCATAGATTAATTTAGATACTTCGCTCTAAATCTACCTAATTCTAGAGGACTCCTATGACAAGAAAGATATTAAGGATCATCAGTATTCTTACAAGATATATCCTTTCAACTATCTCCTTTGTGATGATAAATATTAAATGGAGTCTACTAATGAGCATTAAGTACTCACTCAGGCTAAGTTTAAAGAGTGCAAATACTTAATAAAGCTAGATGCTGTTCTCCTAGCTAAAGATCATGTAGCTTTCATACTACCACTCTTTGAAATGACACTCAGAGATTTCATAACTGATCAAAAGGAATCATAGATAGCTTGCATTAATATCTGTTTACCCCGGGGTACCCTCCCCCCCATCCCTCCCCCAGTCCCGAAACCGAGGTACTCCCCCCCACATCAAAAATGTAATCCCCCTAATATAACCCACTTTATATGAAAAATCATATTCCCAAGGTCTGATTCGACTCCCTTCATGACATCTCACTATCATCAAAATATTTATATATAAAATTTCATAATTTTTCAAAATTATCTATTATCTTTTTAATTGCTGTTTTGATGTTATTTTGAATTTTTGGCAACTGTCACTTCGTCCGTCGACCATCTAAGACATATACTGCCATAGGAAAATATATTTCAATTGAGTTTACATTGTCTAGATTTATTGCAAGTTTTATTAGTTCAAGAAAGCTATGTACATAAAAATTCCAAAAATCTTTTTCAGCCTAAATCATCTCATTTCTATTTAAATATAAAAATTAACATGAGTAAATTTTTTTAAAAAATCATTTAATTTACTCTCTTAAATAAATATTATTATGTCATAAAAAATGATCATGATTATGCTAAGATTTTACAAATTTAAAATAAAAATAAATTAACAAACATTATTAATTTTTATTGATATTTCATTATATTATGAATTAAAATATAGACAGTAAATGATTTTTAAAAAAATTTACTCATGTTAATTTTTATATTTAAATCGAAATGAGATGATTTAGGCTGAAAAAGATTTTTGTAATTTTTATGTGCATAGCTTTATTGTACTAATAAAACCTGCAATAAATCTAGACAATGTAAACTCAATTGAAATATATTTTCCTATGGCAGTATATGTCTTAAATGGTCGACGCACGAAGTGACAGTTGCCAAAAATTCAAAATAACATCAAAACAGCAATTAAAAAGATAATAGATAATTTTGAAAAATTATGAAATTTTATATATAAATATTGTGATGATAGTGAGATGTCATGAAGGGAGTCGAATCAGACCATGGGAATATGATTTTTCATATAAAGTGGATTATATTAGGGGACTACATTTTTGATGGGGGGGGGAGTACCTCGGTTTAGGGACTGGGAGAGGGAGGGGGGGGTACCGCCGCGTGAACAAGAATCACCTAAGCTAAACAAGGTATCAAAGAGCTTCATAAGTTAGGCATTGTTCACAGAGATCTCAAGCCTGAGAATATAATGTTGAACTTTTCACCAGTAACAGCAACAATTATTGATTTCAACAAAGCCTTAAGAGTGGAAGTATCAAGACTTGGAAGTGTAATGGGAACTACAGGCTATTATCCAGAAAGAGAAGACAAGAGAGATGGAGACATACAGTGGAATGTGTGGGCTTTAGCATCAATAATAATAGAGTGCGATATGCCTTGTAACGATTACTATTCTACAAGATTCGAGAAGGATACTAAACAAAGAATAAAGCAATTTATTCAAAAAAAGGAGTATCTCAATCTATGAAACAAATGGGAGAGTCAATAATAATTAAACCAAACTCAAGATCAGACATATCAATAGAGTAGATAGAGTTGTGGTTAAGTAAGATAAACTTCAAACCTCTCCCAAATGATCCTAAGGTGCATTTTGAGTGATTAAATTAAATTAAATGCATTTACTATAAATTTCACATTAAAACCTATTAATAACCCCAACCCCTAACAAATTCCCTACAAATCAAAGCACTTATAAACCTCATTAAGGGGTTTTGGGGTTTTGATTCTTAATAAAACTTACTGTATTAAACTTCTTACCATCCATCATTTGATAGATTAAAAGTATTTAGTAATGCCATTTAATACTTCCAAATAAAATTTAAAAATTGCATTAAACTGAGGACTGTTGGTAACATTAAATACAGGTTAAATGTTTCAACTTTCATATTTCTTTCTTGAATCTTTAATTTCTTAACTTAGAAGTAATAAAATAATCTATTTTTCAAATTATTTATCTCTAAGCTATTGTAGGAACTTAATATATTATTCGGTCTTTATTGAGCGAGGGTGAATAAAATAAGTCTCGAGCCCACTATCTTCACTTATTCCACCAAGAGTAGCATGAGTTTAAGCCTTAGCCTTTTAATCATATACTTCAATGTTACCATATCTTTTATACCTAGACCTTGATATAAAGATATTAAAGGTGAATACTGCCTCATCAGAGTGTTTTAATTTTATATTATGCTCTTCAGACTTGTGCATTTAATCGATTATATAATAATTAAAATTAGTTATATAAAATGTATCTGTAAAGTCAATTCATCTTAGGAGCCAAGTAAATCAGTAACAGATATAATTTATATACTTTTTTGTTATTGTTATTGTTGCATTCATCATGAATTTCAATTTTAATTGAATTTTAAAAATAAAAATGGTCTCAAGCAAGGTAAATCTTATCAATAGTTTTTAGTAATTTGTTTAAATTAAATAACATTTATATACGGTTTTTAAGAAAATTGCTAAAAATTATCTAAAAATATTTTTTTAATTAAAAAATTTAACTATAACTATAATACTAGAATTTTAAAATAAAGATAATTCTAAGTAATCTTAATAAGAAATGTTTTTTATTATGGTTATTTAATTTGTAACCATAGATAATAGACAAAGTTTTATCAGGATAAAAACAGAAAATAATTTATATATGTGAGTTAGTATACTTATATATAGCATATTTTTTTTTCCTTCGAAGCTGGTACAAATTAGTTAATTTAAGTTGGAATTGATTCAAGAGTGTTTTAAAACTCCTCAGAGTCTACGGCTTGAGCTTGGTTTAGATAACTTTCTAGTTTGCTAATTCATTCGTTCACCTTCTCCATTACTTTTTTACCTGTTTCTATCTTGCTCTTAACTTGGCTTTTTACCTCATCTTGATTCAATATTAAATAAAATTTAGATTATGTTTTACTTCCTTTTATTTAATTTAGGATAAATTATAAATAAAGCAATATCTGAATTTTAACTTGATGTTCGTTGTGCTTGGTTGATTTAATGCATTATTGAATAATAAAATTGATAATAAATAATTTATTAAGATTGATATTTTTTAGGATTTTGCTATTTTTTGTAATCTTTTAGCATTTATTTATAAAAGTAATTTAAAGCAAAGAATTTTCAATATGTTTTAGCTATACTCACAACAGTATGTGTCTAATATATCAACTTAAATATAAAAACATAATTAATTCAAAAATAAATTTAAAAGTTGTGGAATTAATAAGTATGTGTCACATTTCTAGCAAAAGAACTCTACATTCAAAATATAAAATCATCTTAATACTTATTGAATGTATTTGAATTTTATAAATATTTTAAATTGATTGATTAAATTATTGAATTTAATTAAATTTAAAACTTTTTTTTATTCTGCCCTTGATGTAGTTAAATATTAATAAAATGGATCAATAGGTTACCCCACCCATCCAAGTACTCTTTCGTTTGTTCTAAATACCAGGTTCATTGAAACTGCCTATGTTATAATAAAACAAATAACAAAAATTGTATCTTAATCTGTATTAAATTTTTATTTTTTTACAATAAATTATACTTTCTTCAACTTCAAACGCTTTGGTACTTACAAAGAATAAATAAACGAAACTTGTTTATATTTTAACTTAATTTAAATAATTATCTATATAATATTCCTTGCTGTGTTTTGTTATTCAAAACATTTTTAAATAAGACATTTAAAGGAGGGAAACTCCAATTTAACCTATAAAATCTATTTTCAATTTAAGTTTACAAACCAGGTTCAATCCCTGTTCTTAGTCTATTAATTTTTTCAGGTTTTCTTTAAATTTCTTAGATATTTCTATATTTTTATCGCATTCGATGCAGTAAAAGTTCTCATCTTAAATTAAATAATAATCTTAAGGGGATACAAGGGTCAAACATTTTAGGCAATAGATAAAACTTTATTTTTATTATAAAACTTATTAAAGATTGAAAATTATAAATATAGAATATTATGAACTATATATTAAGGTCAGGTCATTTTTTTATAAATAAAATGTTTAATCTTTTTCACAGCTATAGTATTAGAAAATTTCAAAAGATATTTTAACAAGTATTTAGGATTAAAAATAATAATACTAATTTATTAAATTAAAACAGAAGTATAATAGGGTAATAAAAAAATAGTCTAAATCTAAATCAAAAAATATATACAACTTAATGTATTATATTGTGATTCAACCTAAGTATAAATTAAGTTTTGTTAAATTTTAATATAATTTTATGAATTTTTAAATAGGATATATATTACTCTGTTTCTTAATTTAAATAACAAGATCAATTTGAAACCAACCATTAGCACTTACTTTTTTAAAAAAATAGATTTTTCTATAATTTATTATTTTTGTCTTTAATATTATACAGTCTTCTAATTCATTTTAATCTTGGTCGATCCTTTGATGATATTAACTAATCTTCTTTTATAAGAATATAAATTATTTAATTCATAAAAGTCAAGTTAAATAAAGTCTTTCTTGTTCAGATTCTTATAAATCCTATTATCTTCTGTTGAAGCTAGTTGAACTTTCTTGATGCTTAAAAATTTTTCAATCAGGATTTGTGAATTCTAAGAAATATGTAAAAATGCAGTAGTTTAGAAATCGGTCTATCTTTAAAATAAGAATCTGGACTGACAACCTTTTAAATTATTGTCAGGCGAGACAATTTTAAATGTTATATTCCAAAAGAAATTAAGAGTTATTGAAAAGGATTTAGAACATTGATCTAAGTATCCCTATTAAATATAAAGGGTCCATTAATATCATTCAAGATATTCAAATAGGCACCCTATAAAAGCCATTTGGATTTAATCTAAAAGCAAAAGGAATTAACAAAACTGAAAAGGAAAATAAAAGTAAAAAATACGATATATAGAAAAATGATTAAAATGAAAGGTCAAAGAATAAATTTAAAATCCTTGATACTGATAATACTTAAAACAATTTTATAAAAATGGTGGCCTAACAATTATTTAAAAGGTTTTCAGGCGATGAAAATAAATGAAATTTAAATATTAATAATAAAATAAATATTAAAAATATAATATGCAATAATTATTAAAGGAAAGTACAACTTACCTGACTTATATGAAATAAATACTCAAACTATACTTACTTCATCATATTAAAATTTATAATATTTTAAAATGAGGCTGAAGAACAAAAGAAAAATTTATTTTTTTGACAAATGAGGTAATCCAATTAAGAACTTCAGGAAGTATTCCTGATCAAATTTTGTTGCTTCATTTGCTCTAAATAATAGGAAAATCTAGCTAAAATTTGAGAAATAAATATTAAGATCGTTTTTATTATAAGTTAAAACTTAGAGGATAGAGATAAGGTAAAATTTTGTTAGATTAATAAATCGTAAAGTAAATAAATCTTGAACGAATTTGCTTAAAAATTTATTAAGAATACTGATTTCCTCTTCATCCCATAAACATAGCTATTCATATTCTTTGTTTATTTGATAGTTTAAATATCTTAAAATTAGTCTATAATTATTAATTTCTTTATTATTTAAGAATTTATATGAATCAAAACTATTTATTAAACGTTGAATCTTTGATTTCAAAACCTGAATAGAATTAAATAATAATATTGTTCTCTAATTTTAAAGTTTAAAATAGACATCTCCGCAAGGAATGTTTTAAAATATAATCTTTATCTATAATTTATTATAAAAATGAGTACTTTCTATCTTAGTTTCTTATCAAATGTTTCATTACAAGATGTGCAGATTTCCAGCATTGGGGTGGATTCCATTTAAGACGTTAAATTGTTAATTATAAATCTATTAAGTAACTATATTATTAATGCAACTAATTATATCATAAGGCCAATATTTCTGATTTTATTTTATTTCTTTTAAAATAGAAATTATTATAATCTTTGTGCCAGATTAATTAAATTAATACTGGCAAAGCATTAAAAAGTATAGTATAAATAAGAGAGCAAATTAAATTTACATCTATTATTGTTATATAATAAATTAAATTTTTTAAAAAATTATAATCATAATTAAAATAAACTTTCTTATAATTAATTTTTATATTTAAAATTTTATTGGTTATATTTCTTTTCAAATTGAAGCAGGAGTAGCAAAAATATAATAAAAATTGAAACTATATATATTTTAGACTTTGAAAAATTTCTAAAACTATAATATTATTAAATTACATTTGAAATGGAATTTTTAGAGGAATGCAATAAATAAATTAAAATAAGTATATAATAATGTGCAAAAGTGCAGATTGTACAAAAATATATTATACCAACAAATGAACAGGTCATGTGCAAATATATATAAATTATATAATTTAACTTATGAATTTATAAATGTCTAGACACCAAATAAAACTGCAATGAATCACAAAAAATACTTACAGTTTAGATGTTAAGAGATCCGGGATAATGGGAATTTGCAGAAGTCCTTTACCTTGTCACTTTAAGAAAGAAGACAAGAAGATTCATTGTGTATGGGTGGATGGCACAGTGAACATCGGCAAGAGCACTATCTTTAAAATGGTTTATTCTATCTATTTTAGTGGTAGAAGGTAGATCAGGAAAGCTTAAGTTCTCCCTTCATTACAATACAACTGGCAAGCTATCTCTTGGACATATCTGAGGAGGAGTGCATTTGGACAGGAGAAACAGATTAGAAGGCAGCTTAGGATTTGATCTCTAATAGAACAAGCATGAGAGACACGGAGGCAGAGGGTCAAGATGGGAAGGGACATTTATAAATTCATAAGTTAAATTATATAATTTATATATATTTGCACATAACCTGTTCATTTGTTGGTATAATATATTTTTGTACAATCTGCACTTTTGCACATTATTATATATTTAATTTAATTTATTTATTTATTTTGTCATAATTATTTTTAAAATCAAATTACGATTAAGAGCACTCCTAATTGTAGGCAGTTATAATTAATAATTTAAATTTATTTATTGCATTCCTCTAAAATTCCATTTCAAATGTAATTTAGTAATAATAAATAATAAAATTCTATTATAAATAAAATTCAATAGAGTCTTATATTATATAAACTTTTGTGCTAATTAAAGAGTAGAGTACTCATTTTGGAAAAGTTTTTCCATCATATTTTAGATAAGTGCATTATTATTAATTTGCTTCACCCCCAAATCAATGGTTTTTTAAAATATAAATTTCCCTGTATTTAATTCCATTTTGTATTCTATGAAAAAAAGTTATCATTTAATCCATATTTATTTCATAGCTGTTCCGACCGAGACCACCTACCCCACCCCCTACCCCACCCCATAAAATACCCCATTTCATATCAAAGTTTTTGTCCTCAATGTCTGAGTCGATTTCCTTCTTGACATCTCGACTACATGACCCTTTTATATATAAAAAATATCATCAAATTTTCAAAATTTGTATTCTTCTTACTAATGCTTATTATGACTTTGCACTTAAGTTTTGACTTGATTCTCTTGGTAATTCGATTTTTTATACTTACTTTGAAAGAAAAATTAACTTAAAACTATTTTTTCTAAGTATAAATTTTTATTTTTATAATTTTTATTAATTGACAATTATGTATAAATTTTATATAAAATATGTATATCTATTGAATCATCTTCTTTCAATATAATTCCTACAATTAGTATCATTATTTTTTAACTTTATTTCGTTTAATACAAAAATGTTTTTTATATCTTTTATAAATATGATAATAAAATCATAAATGTTTTTACAATCAGATGATTGACTTCACATAAATCTTTATTGATAAGTCAAGAATATTAAAAAACTTTTGCAGATTCAATTTTGATTTGAATTCCAGTTTAACAACTAGAAATCTATTAAGAAATGTTATCAATAAAGATTTATGTGAAGTACAATCATCTGATTGTAAAAACATTTATGATTTTATTATCATATTTATAAAAGATATAAAAAACATTTTTGTATTAAACGAAATAAAGTTAAAAAAAATAATGATACTATTTGTAGGAATTATATTGAAAGTAGATGATTCAATAGATATAAATATTTTATATAAAATTTATACATAATTGTCAATTAATAAAAATTTATATTTAGAAAAAATAGTTTTAAGCCAATTTTTCTTTCAAAGTAAGTAAAACCCCAAGTCAGTTATTTACAAGATTTGGGTGACGATTGAAAATAAATTAAGATAGATTTAATTATTATAAAAATTTGATAGCTTTAGTAATTTAAAAGAGGGGCCTGTAGTAGTAGAGGCTATTCTACTTAAGCTACCAAAATGACGAGATGATCAATTTAATTATTATAAACTGCTACCCCTCTATAATAATACTTTAGAATCCTTAAGAAAGACACGAATCCAACAGATGAACCCCCTACTACTCGATATTGACAACCCACCATGCGAGCAAGACGACCCTGAACTTCCGAAGGACCCAACAGAGGATCTTTTGCTTGACAATCTTGAGTTTGACGATCCCCTGCTCACCAAGACATCTTTCAAACATCGCCTAAACATTATCCTGAGCAACATTCAGATGGCGAATAGAAGTCATGGGGCTCTCTGATGTGAAAATGGGGAGGGAAGATGGCGGGCACCATATTGGAGGGTCTCACGATGAATCGACACATTACTAAACCATGGGAATTATCTTGGATCCCACCACGGATGTCTTAGCACCTCTATTAAGGTAAGATTCCAGCCTTAGTTGTTCACACCATATGTAGGGTAGGAGCACAACGTAACCTATTACTCAAGTTAAGCGATCAGGGGGCGAGTCCCAGCAATTATCTCAAGAAGGCCTGCAGTCCAAATACCGTTGGCTCAGCCACCAAGCCAGTTGGCATCCTGAATACTAATGAGTAGCCAAAGGCACTAAATTCTTACGCCAAAGCACGAAGCTCTAGTGCATTGCGCCTAGCGAAAACTATACTACTCTAGTGCTAAAGTGTATCAGCATAAACCCTTCTAAATCAGGATTCTTGGAACCCTAGCCTATGACAGTCAAACTGGCCTGTTTGGGGGCAGCACTCTACAAGGTCTTAAAGCAATACGGATCCAACATTCTTTTCACTGCATGGGCTCGACTTATGAGGATTCTGAGGGTCGAGTGATTTTGAATATTCCTTCTACCTGGCGTCATCAGCAAAAGTATTCCCCTGATAATCTTTGTCTGGTAAACAGTTGCCTGCTTAGTTATTTGTAACTCGCTAGTTCAGGCTGTGCTCTCTCGATCGAGGTACGATAAGACTATGGTGGTTTGCTAAAATCATTCGAATTCGTCTGTAACAAGCTCACTGTAAAATTCAACAATTTGAAAAATCCCAATGTGAAGTTCTCCGAAGCTTGATATTCTGATTGTCTCCCACTAACTAAGATCCAATTAAGAATAATTAGACTGTAGAAAACATCATGAACCGAGCTGCTGATAGAGACAAGAGTCCCCTGTCAATAAGCAAGGAAAGGCAGAGAAGAGATAACGTCATGAAGAATTCAAGAAGGACCTGGCCATGCTGATGCAGAGCGCCCCCACCTCCCCCTCAGTTCCTGCAGAGATTCAAGCCCGCCCTCACCAAGGATACCGTGGATTCGTTGATGAAGGAAGCATCGAAATTTAGACCAAAGGATGGAGAATGCGCAGAGATCAAAGACCTGGAACGGGAGAGGCAAGAGCAGCTCAAGCCTTGAGAGAGCGATTGGCAAATTTGTGAAGTGAGTTATATGATATTAAGTTAATAGTATTTTCATTTTTATTAATTTCTCTCGTCTACAAAAAATTGTAAATAATAGCATTGGGGTTTTATAAAAAATCGAATTACCAAGAGAATCAAGTCAAAACTTAAGTGCAAAGTCATATTAAGCATTAGTAAGAAGAATAAAAATTTTGAAAATTTGATGATATTCTTTATATATAAAAGGGTCATGTAGTCGATATGTCAAGAAGGAAATCGATTCAGACATTGAGGACAAAAACTTTGATATGAAATGGGGTATTTTATGGGGATGGATAGGTGGTCTCGGTCGGAACACATAGCTATTCATAAAAAAAGATTTTTTTAAAGTTAAGTTATTATGTTTTTCTTAGGTTTCTAGTTGTAAACAATTTTACTTTTTTAAAACTTAAAGTTAGTTAGGATAATAAGGATTATTTTTAAATAATCCTTATTAAAGAAATACATTTGAATTTGGGAAATAAATTGTAATTAATAAATCAACAACTTTAATGGTATTTTCTTGGACAGAATTTAAATCAGCTGGACTATAATAATTCTTGTAATTTTCTATCGAATCCATATAGCTAGAAAAGACTTTACTTTTTGGCATCAAATTTTTCTAAACATATTACTCAAAATTAAAGTTCTTATTTTTGCTTTAGAGATGCAATAGTAGGGTACTACCAAAAGTAAAATCCAGCTGATTTAAATAATGTCCGAGTTAATGCCAAAATTCTAAATTTCTAGAAAGTTAACTGCACTTTTTTTTTAATATATAATTGATTGAATATAATATAATTTCCCAATCAAATGTATTCCCTTTTTTGATATATTTTTAAATAATAATTATTATTAAATATTTTTTGAGGGAAATTCCTCTTAATCACTGTGTTTTGTTTTTATGGCATTATTCTTAAATTTACAGTAAATGGTAAAGTAAGAGAAAGTTATTTTTTGCATAATAAAAATTCATTTTCCAATTTAATAGAAAAAGAAAATTTAAAAAATGCATTTATATTAAAATTATAGCTTTAATATTTAATGAATTTAGCAATATAACAAATGTTATTCAAACTATTATACTCAATAATCATTTTATAATTAAGATATGATTTGCATTTCTTTCTAAAGAATCCCGCATTAACTATTAAATATAATAATATGAAAAATATAACGAAAAAAATAAATGCAATTATTAATGTTCAAATTTTGTGTGATTTTCAAACAAAAACAATAGCAATATGTAATGGCTTGAGTTTTGGAATTTTAAATTTTTTTGAAATAATTAAAGTTTCTTTCACAAACTCAAAATTAAAATTCCTTAAGTATATCGATAGTGATGATGTCGTCGAAATCTTACTGTTTTGCAATGATAAAACATTTCTCTTCAACTTTGTATAATTCTAATAGTGCGAAAGAGGAGACCACTCTAGTTTATTTAGTATTCCTATTGGAAATTCCCACAAACAGCAGATGAATTCGAGTGATTGCTCTGACTTTTCGTTCAAGTTTTGAAGCTTCTTATCACAATAGTAGAAAAATATTAGAAGCATTCTCAATGATATCTTTAGTCTAAAAGTGCTATTTTATATGGTATTTGTGAAGTATTAGAAGAGGTTGATGCTTTGAATCTGTTTAAAATTGGTCGTGGTGCTGTAACAGTTTCATCCATGATTATGTTTAAAAAAATTGAAGAAATAATTGTAGAATTATCATCTTTAAATAACTATTATATTTTTCTTTCGCTCTAATTAAATATTATTTTTTTATATATTTTTTATTAAACTAATAATTAATTTTTTTTATAAAATAACAATATGAATAAGGATTTTAATCACAAATGGAAGGTTAATTTTTATTAAATTCAGTCCTTGGTCAGGTTTATAAATATTCATTAATTAATTTTTATATAAATTATAATGTTTCCTAGTGGTTTAAAATTTTTTTCATAACTTATTAAGTTTTTCAAATTTTCTTAAAAATTTTGGGATATTTTTACATCGTTCTCGCATACGATGCAATTGAAGTTGTCATATTTTATAAATAAAATAATCTTAAAAGATGCAGAAGACATGCATTATAGGCAATATAAAATTCAAAAATGATTCATTGAAATTAAATTATTGCTTGAGATTTTAATTGGGACTTAAATAAAAATGATTTACTATTAATTTAAGTATAATTGCGATAAAATAAGCTCTTAATTTATCAAAATTTAATTAAATCATATAGTTCTTGAAAAATTATTGAAAACAAAATGTCTATTTAAATTAATTTCTAATTAATTTAATATTTAACTTAAAGTTATTTAATAACCTATTTTTATAAAAAATCTTTTAATCTTTGTTAAAAACTAATTCATTTTCTTGATAAAAATTTTCATTTGTCGCAATTTAAAATTAATTAAAATTTATTTTCCAATTTAGTTAATATTTATTCTTAAATATAAAAAAAATACTAAGTTTTAGTCTTTAGAATAAACATCACCACAAGGAATGGCGATAGAAAATTTCATAAAATATATATAAATAAAAATTAATGATGATTTTCTACTTTAAATTCTTGTCGTAAGCTTCACCGCAAGATAGACAGTTATCAAGGTTTTATAGTTAGGGGGATTCCATACAAGATATTTCAAGTTTAAATTGAAATTAAAAAAATTAATTTTATCATATCACAATTATGCATTTAATCAAACGTCATAATATCTTTTGGAAATCATAATTAAAAAATATGAACAAACTTTCATATGAAATTGTTTCAATATAGTAAATCATTTTAAACTGCATAAGATAATTAATTACATTTTCATAATTTTAAAAATTAAGATTAGGTCTATCTAGTTTTATTAAGAGGATTAATTAAATTTTGGTAAGATTTTAAATTCAGGTTTGAATAATAAGTAACCTTAATCATTATCGCAGGGTCATAGCATCTTCTTTACTTTAAAAAATCTTCTTTTTTCATAATTAGCATATTTTAAGATTCTAATAAACTCTTTTAAATTTCTTTAGACATTTAATAATCAATTTTATGATTTTCAATGATGTAGAGCATTCAATAAAGAAATTTAATTTTTAATTCATATATATAATGAATTTTAATCATTACTCAATCTAGATGCTTCGAGCAAAATTGATTGAAATTTTCTACACCAGCAGCTGGTCCAGTATTATTTCCTTCTCAGAATTTGCTGCTCTATCCAAATTCTGAGAAGGAAATTAGTCTAATACTAAAAATTTACTAGTTTGTTAATTATTGGTACTTGAAGATTTGTTTCTCCACAAAAATGCAAAATTGATCATTAAGGACCTTGATTTTCTTATAAGATATAAATAAATTTTGTTACTTATAGATGGAAAGTCCTCTAAATGAATACCAAAATTTTTTTATAGGATTTACCAACACTAATTATTTATTCATAAACTTTTTAATCTATCATATGATAAGTATTCAGTTGTCGCTACTGCGATTACAGAAAGTTTACTAATTGTGTAATTTCTCAATGCCCTCTAATAATTTTATTATTTTCAAGATATTTAAATCAGAGAATTAATTAATATATTTTTATGATTAGGTGTATTAATAAGGATCCGTTCAGATATAACTATTAATAGGCATTACATTGATAAATTAATATCCACTCTTAAGCTATATTACAATTTATTCTTATTTAATTATATTTACCCGATTTTAACAGATTTAACGAATCACAATACTATTGTTGAAAAATGTTTATTGAATAAAATCAAATTTAAAATTTCTACAAAACTTGGGGATCTTTATCATTGAAAAAAAATTTTCGACCATCTAAAATTTTTTTACAAAATAATATCAAAATCCTCTTCTCTATATTATCAATTTTATCCTCTTTGTTCAGATATAGACCTCCCACTTCCATAAAATTTATCAATTTAATTTTAAAATAAGATTTCTCAGTTTTTGAGTCTAACTCCTTAACGACATATCAATTAAATGTCAATATTATACTTGCTTATGTTTAGAAATTCTTTCACAAAAAAATATATATGCTTTAATTAATGTTAAATTATTAAAAATAAAAGTAATTCTGACCAAGATCTCTATTTTCTTTCCCTTAAAAATATGACTTTCTTCCTCTATTTTAATATTTAAATAAACAGATACTTAATGTCTTAGTAAATTTTTACGTTAATCATGTAGTAATATTATGAATTATATAAAAATAACTTTTACTGTACAGGACTCTATATAATGTGGATATATAAATGATATTATTTATGAAAAACAGTCATTAAAGATAAAGCTGCCAAGAAAGAGATAAATTTAGAAATTAAGAAAATGTATTAAATATTGTAAAAAATAGAATTACAGGAGTAGGTTAAATTTTTTAAGCAGAGAGTGTCAATCATAATAGCACAATCATTAAAACTTAATTTATCATCTCAATTTAATAAATATCTTTCTAGACAAAGATTTTTTTTATTATAAAAATTTATAATTCCCTAATGACCACCTTTCACCCACAAAAATACTATTTTTGAATGGAAATTCTTACCTTTTTTTTTCTAAATTTAATTCACTTAAAACATCATCGGCATATTAGCATGTACCAAATGCAGGAACTGGACTCTTCAATAATCCAGGAAAGCCTGATTGATGATATCAAAAGAAAAGATTTTTGAAGTTAAACCTAATTATTTACTGCCTACCTTAACCATCAGCACCAATCAAAACCCCAAAACCCCTTAATGAGGTTTATAAGTGCTTTGATTTGTAGGGAATTTGTTAGGGGTTGGGGTTATTAATTAAATGCGAGATAATTACAAGCTTTTGGGGTCTATTTATGATGAAGAGTATATAGATTTAGTGTTTAAACTGCGTTATGGATGCGATATGTATAGTGAATAACTCAAACCAGTACTGAACTATAAGTCTATTGCACTGCTCTTAAAGCGTAGTCCCTCAACTGTTCGTTCTCACTGCTTGAAAGCTGTGTAATTAAAGCAATAATAGCTGAATTCTTAGCCTAAGAGGAAATCTAAGTTTCTATAGAAGCATATTGACTATCTTATTAATGAAAACTTTGAAGTATTGGGCTCACTTCTCTATCGACTAACGAGCTATTATGTTTCATCGCCAGTTCCCTGAGTTGAAGATCTCTGCATAATCTGTTGCAAACACTTATAACGAAACGGTATCTCTTAAAAAGGTGTAAATCGTATCAAGAGAGTAATTAATTTCACTCTGCCATTTACAACAACAACTTAAATTAAATTTATAATTAAATGCAGAGAGCCTAATAGAATAATATTAAGTTTATTCATGCTGACGAGGCTGTGTTTACATTACACTTTCATCTAGAAGTCTTGGTATAAGAGGCATAGCAACATAGAAGTATATGACTAGAAAGTCAAGGTATAAACAATGGCTATTCTTGGAGGAATTAGCGAGGATACTGTTTAGAAACTTATGTTATTCATCCTCGCTCTATTAAGACAGAGCAGTATATTAAGTTCTTAGAGCAGCTGAGAGAGAAGTACCCTGAATAAGAGATTATACTATTCGTTGATAATCT
>ARYC01011517.1:0-12479 GCA_000711775.1 Oxytricha trifallax
AACGATATGCCAAGGTTATATCTCAAGCATTAAAAGAAAGATGGGAAGTATGTCTGTGAGTTCTGTGAGAAGCCATATTCTCATACTAGAGACCTCAAAGTACACTTAATGAAAAAGCACAATTAAAGTTTGTTTTTATTCATGAACCTACAGGGAATAGATTCCTTTTAAAGAGAAGATCAAGAAACCCAGTGGAGTCTCTTAGAGTTGAAGTCTAGAAGTAAGTAAAAATGAAGAAAGGAGTCAAGAACTTTCCATTGTCTCTGAGATCAATAAAATCATGGTTAAAATTGAGGCAATGAAGATTCCTATATTAAAAATTATTGACTTAGATTCTTGCCTAGAAAGCTACCTCACTCTTGAAGATAAAATAGAGAAGAGAGTCATTACTGATGATAAATATGCTTACAAGATATATCCATTCAATTACTTCCTTGCTGATGACAAGTTCCAAATGGAATTTGCAAATGAATATTATTCTCTTTAAAAGGCAAAGTTAAATGAGTGTAGGCATATCATCTAGCTTGATGCTATTTTACTTGGTAAAGATCATGTAGCCTTCAGGGCTTCCTTTACTTGAAATGACTTACAGAGAATTCTTATCTGACAATAGATGTCAGAGATAAATTGGCTAGATAGTATAGCAAATAGTTGAGGGGATAGAAGAGCTTCACAAGCTAGGCTATGTTCATATAGACTTAAATCCAGAGAACATCATGATGAACTTTCAGCCTCTTAGAGTTTTTATTATTGACTTCAACAGAGCTCAAAGAGTGCAAGCCTCTGCATAAGGAAATGTATACGGCACTCCTGGATATTTCCCAGAGAGAGAGGATTAGAGAGATGGAGACACTTAATGTAATATCTGGGCTCTAGCAGTAATAATAATAGAGAGCGACATGCCAAGAAACGATTACTTTAGCTGCAGGGTAGAAAGAGATTCTAAGCAGAGAATCAAACAATATCTCGATAAAAATAAAATAAATGGAGGTCTCAGAGAACTTGCTTACTCAACTATTATCAGCCAAGCTAAGAGAATTAACAAACAATAGAAACAATCAAACATCAACTTAGAAAGATAAAATTCAGAGCATTGCCACACGAATTTAAGCTAATGTTTGTGTGAAATATTTTAAAAACTCGCTTGTTATACTCACATAAATAACTAATATTTAAACATTAAACCCCTACATAAACCCTATTAAAACCCTAATAAAGTATGCATTAAAAGTCTACTTTTATCAATCAAAAACTCAATTAAACTATTGAAAGGGTTTTGGGGTTTTGAATGTTAAATATATATGTCCTTCATTTACTTTTATTAATAGATATATTTCCATACCAGTGAATCTTATATTTGAGAATAATTTATATGGAAAGATTAATTCTTATTATTTGAGAAAATATAGCTGCATAATGGAAAGAAATAGAAAAAATAAGTACAATAAAAGGGATTCTTATAATTGTAAAGTCCCATTCGATTAAAATATTTATAAAATACCAGAAAAAAGAAAGGAGGATTATAAAAAATATTATAATGAATTGAGTAAAGATAAGAGTAAAGTTATACGCCATGACAAAAATGATTATTATTTTAGGATTATTTCTAAATCATTTGATGCGTTAAAAGTAGATTTTAGATTGTTTGCGTGAGCGCGCAATCTAAAAAAGATACAATAATTTAATTTTAACAATAAAAGAATTAAATAAATATTAATTTTTGCTTGCTTAAAACTACACTTTTTTTGCTTGCTTAAAACTACACTTTTTTTTGCTATTGTCTAAATAATTATAAAAATTAGATATTTTTACTCGATACCAACTAAGCTAATTGATTATTTAAATTTTATATTTTACAATAATTTGAATATATAAAATTCGTAATTTATAAAACATATAAACTTCACCTATTAATATTTTATTTCTATATGATTTAATGTAAATTAATTTTAATTGATAGAAATAATTTTACAATTCAAGGTTATACTCATTTTTTATAGGGTGAAATAAATTTATGATTTGTTTCATAAATATTTTTTAATTTAATTGAGCTATTATAACCAAAATAAGAAATTTTAGTATTCAAAACTTAAAGGGAATAGTACCTTTTTTAATTATTGTTTTAATATTAAATTAATATTTTTCTTAAATATATAATAGTATAGCAAATAATAAAAAATGTAGAATAATATAAATAAATATTGTACTAACTTTATACCATAGAACAATTAACTTAGTTATTAAAGCAATTAATTAAAGATTTTAAGAAACTCTAATAATAATTAAATGAAATATAAATTTTGTTATATGAATTCCTTTACGATAGAACAATACTTTACTAGACTTTTATTATATATTTACTTCAAGAAAGAGTAAACTATTTTTAACATATATACCCTATCACAAATATTAAGAACTAATGAATATAATATTTAATATTATCATTTAAATTTTTTGATTTACTCTTTAAAAACTTAATAATAAAATATATTCTTAAAAAACTCTTGATTGTAAAATAATTTAAAATATAAAAAACAATTAGTCAATATTTTTTGAATTTGAAGATAAAGAAATAATAATCAATAATTTAAATTCATTCAAGTTAGTCGGGGCCTACTTTCACCAAGGCATGCGAACTTAAAGCCTCAGGCTACTTACATAGCATAAGAAGAACCTCATCGCCACAACATTGTATTGATAATTGAGAGTGTTTTCTTACCATTTTTTAGGTTTGCTTTGATCTTTGCCCAGCTCAATTGAATGACCTGGTGTTTGAGATATTGTTAGTCATATCATCTTTGCGAATCAAATTTGAGAATCTCTCTGGATAGTTAGTTAATCTTATCAGTCCTCTTATTTTCACAGTCTCACCTCATCTGAGCTTTCGCATATTCAAGGTGCTCAATTAAAACCAAAGCTCCTTTTTGAATGATAATCGAGTGCTCAATATAAAAGTAGCAGGTAGGCATTGAATGAGCCTTACTAAGACATGATATGATAAAAAACAGTAAGTATTTATTGCACAGGATTTGTGCTATTATCTCAACTTGTCTTAATTCTAAAATTTATAGAAGCTTCTTGAGCTAGAATAATGCGAGCCTAATTTAAGGTCACAAAAAAGTTTAAGTGCTGCAGGTATTGCAGGTATCGGAGGTATCGGAGGTATCGCAGGTATCGGAGGTATCGCAGGTATCGGAGGTATCGGAGGTATTGCAGGTATCGCAGGTATTGCAGGTATCGGTAGCAGGTATCGCAGGTTTCGCAGGTATCGCAGGTATCGCAGGTATTGCAGGTCTCGCAGGTATTGGACAAGTAATAATACTATGGCATTGTTGTGAATGCCTCGAAGATTTCTTTTAGAGATGCAAATGAGAAGCAAAGGATCTTGGTATAATAGTTGAAAGAATAAAAAGAAAGATAAAGAAACATAGTAAAGTATCATGAAGTTAAAAAACTAAAGTTAAAAATCTCATGATTTAAGAGCTTAAACATTTTCATCTTCTGTTCTCATTGTTTAAGATGCGAACAAGGCCTATCTAATTCGCAATTTTAACTATGCCAAGATTTCTAATATTCTTGAAATTTTAAGAAAGATTTATAAGCAGAATGCTAACTATCTAAGTAATGCCAGCCTCAACATGATCATTTGAGTGATCGATTAATAATTTTAAAGTTCAAATTGAAATTATAAATAACCTCCAAAAACTTACAACAACAATCTTAGTAAGATGAATAATCTAGGAACTATCTCAAATGTACAGGACTTTATAACTTTTCTCAGGTTCAGATGCCAAGATCCAACTAAAAGTTCAGCAATCTTTCTCAGTTACTCATTAATATGTGGTCTAACTAACATTCCAATTTCAATAATAAAAAATATTTGCGAACTAAGAAGTTAAAATGCAAATGCTCAATATGATTCTGAAAAAATTGGGAAGTTATCCTATGAAAAAATTGAATTTCTTACAAACTAGAGAACCTGGTAGCTTCAAACTGGAATGACTTTGGGGGAGAGATGCGTTATGTTCCATAGAAGGTTTCCAGAGCTTAGAATTTCACCCTCTAAGCTTTCTAAAATTTATAAGGGGCGAGATATTAAAAGAAGTTCATTAGTGTGGGCAAGTACATGAGCCATGTTTAGACACTTAAGACGCAAGAGCTATTTTAAGAGATGAGAAGCAAGTTAATTAATGCTTTATCGGAAGGAAGGAAAGTAGTATTCATCGACGAGGTGATGTTTACTTACTCTACCAATCTCAAGCAAGAGTACAGCAATAGGAATATGAATATTGTTGTGAAAGACAAGCTTTAATTCACCAAGAGTATTGCTGTGGTTGCTGGAGTATCTCCTGACAAAGGTCTGGAACTTTACTATACTTGTGAGAGATCAGTGGACATTGAGAAGTTTTATGACTTCGTCATCGGACTGCATGAATAGAACTTTGGAAGTAAACTTGCTGTAGTTCTAGACAACCTAAGAGTGCACCACAGCAAAAAGATCAAAGCTTTGACCGAGGAGCTAGGCATCACTCTCATATTTACTCCACCATACTCGCCACAATACAACCCCATAGAGAATTACTTTTCAGTGCTGAAGAACTAGTTCAAGAGAATCAAGATGAAGATCGTCGGATAGGACGAGAAGTTTGATGCAAAACGAGTTTTGAGATAAGCATTCTGCAGTGTGGATGATGGTGTTATAAGAAAAATATGAAAGGAAAAAATGAAGAAGTTTGATTTATGATGTTAATTTAAATTAAGGGTAATTAAAGTTCATATGTTAAATCTCATAGCATTGTTGTTCATGGTAGCCAGCGTCAGATTGAGACTCAAACATTGTGGTGTTCATCTCCATGAGCCGAGATCCATCGCTTGGTCTAGTTCCTTTGCTAGCGGAGACATGCTCTATTCCCCTGAATCGCTTAAGGGACAAAACTTTGGGAGGCGACTGTTTAGGTTTCATGGCTTTCATTAGTTTAGTAGAAGCTTTCAAGAGCTGCATCGTCCTCCCCGATTTTTCTAATTATTAATAAGTTAGAGGTAGGGTAAGATACTTGAGATGAATGGATGGCTGGTCAACTGAGAGAACCAGTCATCAGAGATAAGTATGTAGTCATTCTTTTGCCACTAACCATCACCGCCATTCCTGCTTCCCCTTGACTTGTTGATGATGTGCGAGAGATACTCGGGCTGGATTGTATTAAGTATATTGAAGAAGTATTGCCTGTCAATAGGCTTGGACTTCTCAGACATATCAGGGAGGTAGAGGCTCAGCTCTTAATCGTCACAAAATTGTAAATATAATTGTCTTACCGAAAGTTCATCATACTTCGGGACCTTTACCATCTTATCTGATCCATTTTCAGCAACTTCTTGTTTCCCTTAAAAATTAGTCTAAGGTATTCTCTGTTGATGCCCTCAATCGGTGGCATGTAGTATCCCACTATAAATGTCAAGGCAAAAATTTTTACGAATCTCAATTAAATAAGTGTAGAGGTCTATTTTGGACTTAAACATGCCCCCAAGCTCATGAAGTGTGATCTTCAGGATGCTCTCCTCAACTTTACTGTCACTCATCTGAAATTGCTGATGTGATCTTTTCTGAGATATTGTCTCCATAAATGGAATTTCCTATTGATAATTAAAAATAAAATTCTATTACTTATCTTAACTATAAGAAAAACAGCAACCTCAATCGAAATTATCCTTGTGAATAAGGAAAGATTATAATGAGTATAAATTTCTCAAAAAAAAGAAGGGATCCCAGTGATTTTCTCCCCAAAAATATGAAATTTTTTCTGTGATTTTTTTTGGTGATTTTCATCGTTTTTCTGTGATTAATCGCACTTTTTGCTAGTTTTTGTGATTTTTTTAAAGAAAAAATTTTGTTGTCATTTTTCTATTGACCCCTCCCCATTATATTATCACATTCGATAATCATGTTTAAATTCCAAATTAAGTGATTTAAATTAAAAAGTTAGTAAGTTTAAAAATCACACATTCACAATTTTAAGATGAGCGCCTCTCAAAGTTCAATGTACGATAGCGACGATTCTCGCTATCATTCTAAACTATCATCAACCAAGTCACTCCTGTCTTCAAAGTAAAAACCATCGCCAGATCTAAAATAAAGAAATGCCAAATCTCGATTCAAGGAAGATTAGACTAAAAGTAAACAATCTTATACTGAGTTCAAAAAGTATTATGATCAATCAGATGCCAAAGACCTATGTCCTGAGTCTAAAAGAACCATAGGTGTGATCACCAATAACTTTCAAAAAACTTACAAGGACATTCAATATCATCCAAGACTATCCGAATATCCCCTAAGTGAACTAGACTGTGAACTTATTAAGAACTTTATCCGAGTGAAGAGATAATCTTTAAAAAGAGTTCTGCATGGTTTAAAGATTAAGGAAGCATCACATTTACAAAAAAAGGATCAATTATAGAATTGTAAGCACTGATCAACAATGGTTTCTCCAAGTCTAGAACCAAATCCTCAAACGAGAGCTCTCAAGAACCCAATTAAGCTTTAGCTGACGTTTCAAAGCTATCGCTCTTCACTATCCAACATTTTTCAGATCTTGATGAGGGTTTTCAGCTCCAACTAGTTTTAAAGTTGAATGAGTGTTTAATCACAGATAATGCCTTCTATAATAATAGTGTAGAGGCTTAGCTTTACCATCAACAAAAGCATATAATTGAACTTTTTAAGACGTGAGAAATCAAGCAAATCGAAAAAGATCTCAAAAATTACTCCCAATCACAGATACTTAAGTTTCATTTGACAGCCTCTTCTATAATAAAAGAGTTACCATTAGAGGGCTAGACTCTCATTCACACGCTCTTCCCAAATTTAAAATACAGCGTTGATACTCAAATGTTTGATGAGTCAGAGAAAATCATGTTAGGCATTATGGCATCGTCAATAAACAGACACCTAAAGGATATCAATTAGCCATTGACTATGGGACTAGTTGGGTTATTGTTAGAATTGAACTCACTGTCATCATTAAAGGCCATCTCCTCAGCAGAGAGCATTAGCATCTTTCAATAATTCCTTGTCAAGAATGGTTTCAATGAGAATGAAGCTGGGCTGATTGTAAAATGCAAAGAAAATTTTCTCTATAATGACTTCATACCAACAATAAAAAAGATCAATACACTTTACAGAGAGGACATGATTGCCTTGATTTCAATTTCAAAAGTAAATCAGAATCCCTCCAGCATGCTTAGCGAGCTCATCGGTATTTTTTCATAGAGGAGGGTACTTTTATCAATACTCTCAAAGCGTTCGCACATAACCTTCAATTGGAGCGTCTTGTTGTGGTCCTGCAAACTGTCAAGGACTATGAGCTTGATCAATTAGAGTCGATCTTTAATTATGATGAGACTCAGTGGACATGAGAACTCAGCAAGCTGCGATCCTGTCCATGAAATAAAAGAGACTAATCAGATATTGAGCGCAAAAGTTAGGAACTTTGGAAGGTCTTCTTATAGACTGCGAAAGCTGATCATTAAGTGCCTATTGATGAAATCTACAGATGCTCACGCTAAATGGAGGAAACATGCCAGGATTACAAGCACTCAATTTATTAGTCAACATTAGCTGCAATAACTCTGAACCATTCACAGAATAACATTTAGATCTAAATGCCTACAGCATCTGGCAAAACTTGGGTTTAAGGTCTTTTGACTTGTTATTGGATCCAGTAGGGTAAGAAGGTTCTTATCATAGTTCCAGACTCAATCTTGAAATTGCAAACTCAGAGATTTCTTCAACCCCTGGGAATTTAGTTGCAAATAGAAACAATCGAAAACTTCTACAAAACAAAGAGGACCTATGATATTCTTATCATTGATGAGTTCGATCGAATTTCTTGGAAGCATCCTTTTATCCATCATGATGGCAAAATGTATGGTCTGTGGGATTTAGGATTGAGCAAATCCTACATTTTCAGCGCTACCTGCGACTAAGGGATTCATAAAGTGCTGGCCCAAGTGTGCATACAACCCAAAGTGTTGAAGTTCAAGAGTGAATACGAAATCATAAATTAACTGAGCCAAGATTAAGGCGGAGAAATAATCATTTGCTCAAGTGAAGAAGAGAGATGGACATTAGTAAAGAATGAGATCGAGGAGCAATGCCTTACTGCCCCTATTATTATCTTCTGTAATGAACATGAAAAACTCATAGTAAAAAACATGGTAAACTAAATGGATAAAATTAAAGTGAAAGTGGGCATCTCCCAAGCAACTCTTGAGGAAATTCAATCATGGCAAAATGGGGTTTTGATACTTGGGCATAATGAAAGTTATGGATATAACACTAGATTTAGAAATGATGCCTCAGTACTTATAGCCTGCGACATCGATTCAGAGAGTCAGTACCTTTAAATGAGAGGCAGGAGTTCGCGGAGTATGGGAGCATTGAAGTCAAAATATTTTCCTATTTCAAAGCTGCCAAAGTAGCAGATTCTACATATAATGAAATAGATGTCAATCGAGAAGCTCGACAAGCTTGAGCAGCTGGTCGCTCTAATCTATAAAAAGCGATTCAGCAAAGTGCTCCTGGATGCGATGTCGGACGCTTAAAAAGAGCATGATGTAATTGAGAGCCTTGAGGACCTCAGGCAATTGATTGGGGAGAAAGCCTACAAGAAACTTTCTTAAAGCGTGAAAAATTGAGATATGGTTGGTCGACTTTCAGAGAAAGTATATGCATAATATTTAGCAAAAAATGTTGATCTAAAATTTGTATATTCCCTCAAATCATTAAGATTTTAGCTAAATGAATTAATTGTTTAATAAAGATGATTAAATCTTGAGATCGTGGATTGATCGGAAAACTAATTAAGAATTTGCTAAAATTTATTACTGTAGTGCTCAATTATCTAATTAATTCAACTTGTTGATCCGATTTTTATTGTGAGGGCATTATTTAATATAATTCAAATTCCACCAAAAAATGCCTAGGTAAATAATTTATAAAATGCAACAAAATAGTATAGAATAGTAAGTTAATGCTTAATTGTAAATTTCGTATCTAAAGCACAAAAGATCTCTATTTTAAAATCAAATTATACAATCAGAAGCATTAGCATTAATTCAAAAAACCTATTATACTTTATCAATAATAAAATTAATGAAATATTTTTCTTATACAGACTTGAGAATATGTTTATTATCCTTTTTTAAAACAATTTACACTAAATAAGCTGATGAAAAGATTTAAGTGTCTGTATTCAAGGAACCATTATAAAAAGAAACTTTGACTATAAAGCAAAAAGAGTATATAACTTTAATTCATACAAAAAATGGGAAAAATTTAAGATTGATAATTTATTAATTTTTGAATTTGAATTTCATTCTGCACAAAATATCAGTGTAATCTAAAAATGAAAGAGAAATCTTGAAATGTTTAAAATTAAATTTAGATCTTAACACTATTGAGAGAAGTCTTAGAATTAAAGTTGATCACAAAAATACTGAAATAATAAAATAATTTAGTGCATCATATTTATAAGATTTAACGAATAATTTTACACTTGTAATTGATTAACCATCAGTTTTACTATACAATCATTTCTTAAATACCTTAAAACTTAACAATAAATACAATATTTATATTTACGGAATAAATCAAAATATAAATGAGTTAAAGGACTAAAGATATGCAGAATTAGTCTCAGATAATCATTAAATTTTAATTAAATAAATGAATTTAAATAATTGTTTAATAACTTTCTCTTCGTTGTAGAAATAGATAAATGGGACCAGTTTACAAAAAATTGAAATTTATAATTCTGTTATTGGCTTAATATTTTAGGAGGACTTGATAAAAAATAGTAGAAATACTCAATTTATATAGAAAATGCAGTCATAAACATAAATTATATACACCACTAAACTTATTATGGAATAATGCACAATTATTGATTCAATATGGTTAGCTAACATCCCTAACTTGAAAGAAATAGAGATTATTAATTGTGATTTCAATGAATTTTCATATGAGTAAATGAAGAAATGGAAAAATATTGAGAAGTTTACTATTTTTAAAGCAAACTCCTATGTTAGAAATTAGATTGACTAGAGTCTTTATAATTCTCAAAATTGGCATTCAGATTTTAGCCCTGAAATTTTTTAAACATATCAAAAACTTGAATATCTTAAAATCTGCTGTAATAGCATTCAATTCTTAAAAAATATTCATGATTCATTAAAGGAAAGAGAATCTAACTTAAAATTAAGAATTGTAACTACTTTTATAACTTAATTGACTGATATAGTTGTAGATTTTAATCCTTAAAAAATATAATTAAAGTATATTTGTCCATCTTTTAGTCTATTAAATATCAATAAGACTAAAATTAAAGTTAATATTATCAATTAGAGTAATGGGGAGGCCTTATCTAAACCAAAGATTTATTTTTATTGTTAAATAAGTTGACACATCTATTTCGGGTCTAATATGGGTCGAAGCACACAAATAAACTATATATCTATTTACAATAAATATCTCTATAATTTTAAAATAAACAAAATGAATCTCACTTCTCATAAATTTACAAAAACCTTTTTATTTTTTTCATAACCTTTTGTAAATGTATCAAATTTTAAACTAAATAAAAAAAACTCACATAATATCAATAAATTATCTTACATCATATTATAAGATAGTAAATGCTTATATGAAATAATAAATATCATATTTAGAATTAAATTATTTTAGTGCTATAACTTATAGACATTAATTTAGAGTTATTTATGTAGTTCAAAATTTTATAAGTTTAAAAAAGTTTTGAAAAAATAAAAAGGTTTTATGTAAATTTATGATAAAAAAGAGATTCAGTTTGTTTGTTTTAATACTATAGAGTTAATTCACGTAATTATATATATATAGTTTATTCGTGATCTTCCACCCATTTTTTACCTGAAACATGTCCACGAACTTATTTAACAATAAAATATATGTTTATTTCAGAATTTTCGCTTTGGTTCAGATATGCACCCCCCAGAGTAATATAAGTGAATTAATAAACTTATACTATCTAAAACAATTTGGTTGCATGTAGGAAGAAGTTTAAAGTCAAAAAAATGAATGTATACTTGGTAAATTGCATTTGATTAAAATATATTCAAAATACCAGCATTGGAATAATAAAAATATGAAAAAGATTTGAATGATTCAGTAAGAAATAAGAGTAAATTAATTTATAACTAAAGTTATTTTTTATTTAGAGTCATTTGCAAGCCATTCTATACTCACCAAACAGATTTTAGAATTTTTGCTTGAACATAATTAATGAAAAATCTAATTTATAAACTATTTGAATTCTTTTTAAACTATCTTTATCATTTGTAAAGAATTATTGAACCGATTTATTTATAATTAATATCGATAAAAGCTATTTTATTATATGCTTGTTTAATTATTTAAAATAATATTAATGAATTATTATGCTTTTTTGTGATTGATTAAAAGACTAAGGAAAAAAATATTTCTTTCATATTTAACCAAATTTTAAATAAATTAAAAATTATATAAGTAGTAACTGACATTACTATTATTTTTATTTTAATTATATTAATAATTACTAGTTTTTAATGTACTAATTTTGATATTGATTAATTTATCTTTTTTATTTTTATATTTTAATTGTATTTCTCAAAAACAAAGGATATTTTATAAAATTATTGAACGCTAATAACCTTATTAGTGAATTAAATCGAATACATTAAGATTTAAATAAGTAAATTTTAGATTGTTCAATGATTTGTTGTAAATAAGTAATAAATCAAAACAAAATATCCTTTAATATGTTAAAATAAATAAAAAAAGGTATATTAACAAAATTTACTTTTAGAATTAATTACATTCATAAATATTATTTGAAAATCTTATTAAAAAGTATGTTTGTTTAACCTAAATAAGAATTAAATTTTAAATCCATTATATGTCTATATTTGATAAAAAATCTTTTAAAAATATCTTACAAATAATTTTTTTGTTCATGAATTAATAAATTATTTAGTTATATTAATGAATGATTAATGGTATAAGATAAATTTTAATGTTAAATTATTATTTTTAAAAATTATTTTTTTAATTTAAGTTTGTAAGATTTAGCACCATCAAAAATAAAGTGTATTTTTACTAACATTTCTTGAAATTAAGAATTTTTCATTAATATACCTTTTCGTATCTAAAATATTAATGTTTTTTGTATTAAAACCCTGTTAGTCAATTAAGAATGAAGATTGGGGATTAAGAATAATAAAATTAAGAATTAATTATAATTGGCGTAAATTATTAATGTTTTGGCTAATTATTAAAGCCATTGGCTCGATTAATTGTCTCTATAAAATAAACCAATCAGGGTGCAAATTTGTTTTTAGCCTAATAATATTTAATTTCAGCAAATTATAATTAATTCTTAATTTCATTATTCTTAATCCCCAATCTTCATTCT
>ARYC01011518.1:0-12884 GCA_000711775.1 Oxytricha trifallax
AATGAGTTAAGTTTAATTAAAATTGAAATTTAATTATTATTATTGGCTGATATTTAATATAATTCGGCTAATTTTATAATACTTACTTTAATTAAATTACTTTTTGGAGACATTTAATCTGAAAATAGTTTTTTACATAGCTAAAGTTTAAGTAAGTAATTGAGGCCAATTATAAATTAATTAAAATCAATCTTTTATAACTCCTAATCTTCGTTCCTAATTGACTAATGTGTTATTATAATAATAATACCTATAGACTTCTATCTGAAAGTAATGATATTACCGAGTAATTTGGCTAAAATAAACTCAATAAATATTGAACAAATGTATAAATTCTAAGATTTTTTAATCAAAAGCAGCAATTGTTTAATGATATTTTTAAACAAAATGCAGCTATATACAAAGCTTGCAGATATATAGATTTATTTAAGATTACAAATAATATTCATTACATATATAATCAATTTGTTATTGTGCAAATATAATTTGCCAGCAATTTCAACTTCTAGTTCTAAAAGTAAGCATAAGCATTGCAAGTTATAATTTTACTTTATGCATGTTATTTTAAAAAGTTTAGATTTTACTTTTTAGTTTTTGGTAAGAGCCGGTTTTTATAGGTGTATAGGAAGTTAATAAAGTAAAAAAGTAATTATTTTCAAAGTATTTCTTAATGTAATTTAGCTTTAACTGATGTTTAAAATTCATATCTCTAGATATAACTTAAAAAAGCCATTTTTAGGCATATTTAATCAATTTTATCTAAAAATTAATATTGAATTCTAATATTAGAATAATATATTTATAATATCTAAGAAATAATAGTATGAAAATTATGTCATTAATAAATACGTTCCAAATTAAACGATTTCTTATTAAGTGCATATCTTGAGTTCTAACGAATATTAATTCTCATCATAGTTTACAAAGTGCATTTAATAAAAATTATAAAAATGCTTATTGTTTCTTTATTAAAAAGCTAAAGAATTTTATAAAAGATTATCAAGAATCAAGGCAAGTTAATTAGTGTATAAAAGTAAGTATATAATTATTTCGATCGTTAAAACCTTTTTAGTTTACGAAATAAATAATAATATGGTAAAATTGAGGCTTTAAAGTTTACTATCTAAAAGATTATTGACAAGTGGATCTTTTTTAAGGCTTTTTTCAGTTTTACCAGCTTTTATTGAAAATTTGATCTTTTATCAAACAAAAGTCTTTACTTTTTTAACGATGTTTAGATCTTATCTTCATGACATTTTTGTTTTCGGCTTACTTTTTCTTCATTCTAGTTTTTATTTCTTTGTTGTAATCTTCTTTTTAACAATTTGCTTTTTCAAGGTAATTTAAGTCAATTTATTAATTTATAAGTCTTATTAGAAGAATAGGTTAAATTTTTTTTATTTCATCATACAAATACGTAAATCTTGAGTTTAAATATTTAAATAAAGTAATTAAATTAATAAATTATATAATCACAGAGATTTTTTAATTATTTAAGGAGAAATATAAGTAGTTATGGAATATTAAAATTGGTCGGAAATATAGCTTATAAAAGAGGGCAACATTCCCTTATTTTAGATAAATAATTATTTCGATTAATATAGAAGTATTATATATATATTACAAGCAATCACCATACAAACAAATTATTATGTTTAAATATTATTTAGCATATTTTAACTTGTTTTAAGATTATTAGTGTATATTGGTAATAAATATTAATTTTATTATTAAATTGATTACTCATAACCTTAAATAGCATAAAAATGACAAAAATATATGTATTTAAATAGCAGAAAACATTCTTGTACTTATTCTTAAAGATAATAAAAACAATCAGTTTAAATACGACAAATTCAGCAATTACAATTAACCCTTTAACTTCAACCAAAGCAACAATTTATAGATGTAATTCTCATTAATTACTAAAATTAACATAACTAAAGCATTAAAAAGAGATAAATATTAAAATTCTTTGACACTTTACACTAATAATATAAGAAAGTTATTAAAATTATTAGGGATTTTACATCTACAAAACAATCTATAAATCCGTAACTATTTACAATAAAATATTAATTAACAACTATACTAACCAATTTGCATATAATTGAAAGTGTTATCATTAATAACATTAGTTAATTATAAAATTGTGAAATTATATTTATTTATTTACTCAAAGTTATCTTTTGTTATATTCCTCATTTATGGTTTCTTAAATCAACTTATAGATACTTAGCATTTTCTTTTTTAAAAAATAGATATAAGTATCATATAAAATTGTCAGATTATTGATAACAGAGTATTAATTTTTGCCATTAACTTATTGCGAATTTTGTTCTTAATAATATTAATAGTGTTTAAGCATTATAAATATAATATTAGTTATAACAACATTAGAATTCCATGTCAGACTAAAGGTCTTATTTGCTAATTATTATTTTTGAGAATCTTGTATTTTTAGCTCATATTAAAGGCATTTAATAATCCATTTCAAAACTGACTTAGAATAACTTTTATAAAAAAATTTACAGGATAGTATTCGTTCAAAGAAAACTTAGTTTTTCTCTTCATTACATGGCGTTTCTTCATTCAACTAAAATAACCTAAACTACATATGTCTTTTTAGAGTAACTTGCTCAAAAAATTATTTAGTTGTAAATGCAACTTAAAGTCTTCTTAGGCGATTAATTATAAGTTGTTTTACTCTTTTACTAAAGTATGTGGAGACATAGAACTTTTATGACTTTTCTTTATTTTCTATAAGTATTGGATTTTGTCAGCATATAAACACTGTTAAAAATAGACTTATAGAAAATGCTTGAAATCGCTATTAATCTATTCGTTAATTATGCAACAGTGAAGATGTGAAAATGTTTAAATTAAGGCTTCTCATTTAAATTTAGTTTTGCTACTAGTTTCTAGAGTTTTATATTCACAATTATTAATATTATTATTCAAGTAAATTCGGATTTAAACAAACTCAATCGCTATTAGTGTGCTTTTAATTAATTTAACTCTGTTTAAAGGATTGTCTTTGAGTTTATGAATTAAGAGAGTCAAAATATAGTATTTTAAGTACGTTAGTACAACGCGGTCAATTTCCTTTGTAAGAGGGATGATGGATAAATGATTTAATAGTTAATCATATAGTTGCACTTGACTTTATGATTATGCTTCTCTAGTGTAAATTGTTAGCTTTTTTAATCCATTATACTTTGAATTTAAAGTTTATTTCAATTTGCCTTATAAATTTATATTCAGAAATTAATGGCCAGCTTAAGAAAGGATTTTTAAGCTAAAGATTTATGTAGTATCAAAATTTCAGATGTATCAATCATGATCTAACGGCATTAATCAATTAATAGGGAGTGAAAAAGGTTAGTATTGAATAGAAGCACATTTTTTAAGATGGTTTCATAGTGAGTAGGTGATTTGAAGAGTAGTTATGTTGTAGAAAAAGTTTTATTATCATCTAAAAGTCTTTTTAGAAATATGCACTTATTAAGTTTTGTTTAGTTGATTGTGCAGTGGATGAGTGTTAATCAAATATCTAAATGATAATTTTTAAAATTAAAAAGAGAGCTAAATGCCCAATTTAAAACATACTAAAATGAGCAAATCAAATAAAGTTCTAGAACATAAAACACGAATTAGCTCAATAAATTTACATCCCAATCACCGAAATAGATGAATGGGGCTAAATCATGGTAGAGAAACTCTTGTTTATTTGGTAAAAATTTCAAAAAAATAGACGACTGTATGAATAAATCAATTTAAAGTAAATTATTAATAAATATATAGTTAAAAAAAAATCCTCATTTTTATTTAAATTTATTCCAAATAATTTATAAAAGAAAACCAAGATAGTTTATTCTCATCATATCCTTTAATTATTTAAATAAATTGAACTCATAAATCCAATTAAGTAAGTGTAAATTATGAATGTAATCTTTAGCTTATTCATGATTTATTGATTATTTATTATTAATAAATTAACTAACATCTCTCTTAAAAGTATAAACTTTTTTGAAATACTTTATTTTTTATGATATAATTAATAAAAGTAAAAATTTAAGCCTTATATTATAAAACCTGTAGCAGTGTGTTATATTAAATATTGAGTGAATAACTTTTTCTAAATTTTTGTATATATAGAAAAACTTTTGCAATTAATCATCTCACAGTTACTCACAAATTAATATTTAATAATAAAATATGAATTAATGGCTAGCAGGTAGAACACACCCCCCCTAATGTACTATTTTCATTTTGTAGTTTTATAGAGTTTTTAACGCTGAGCAAGATTGTCAGAAGCGCCTTTTGCTTGCGAGCAATAGTTTTCGAGCTATGACCAAAATTAAGTTCATTTTTATACATAAAAACCTCATAAAAATAGTCAAAAATTAAAAATATATATTCTATCTATTTTTATTAAAAATCAATTTTTGGGATGTTTTTGTCATATCCTGAGCAAAGATATCATAATTAAAGTAGTATTTTGAAATGCAACAAATTTTGTCAAGAAATACATTATTAATGATAAAATTATTAAATTTTGACAAAATTTGTTGCATTTCAAAATACTACTTTAATTATGATATCTTTGCTCAGGATATGACAAAAACATCCCAAAAATAGATTTTTAATAAAAATAGATAGAATAAATATTTTTAATTTTTGACTATTTTTATGATGTTTTTATGTATAAAAATGAACTTTATTTTGGTCATAGCTCGAAAACTATTGCTCGCAGCAAAAGGCGCTTCTGACTATCTTGCTCAGCGTCAAAAACTCTACAAGACTACAAAAAGAAAATAGTACATTAGGGGGGGGTGTGTTCTACCTGCTAGCCAAATTAACTAAGCGAAAAAACATCAATAATAGTAAATGAAAATAGATTTATTAAATTATTAAATTAATGTAAGGCAATCGAGAAATTCTCGGCAACTTTTCTCGATTGCCTTACATAAGAAAAATACATTCAAAATAATCAACTTAAAAATAATTAATATTATAGTTTATACCATTTAGTAAAAGTTTATTAATTCTAATAATTGCCTGAATATTAAAAATTTTTCAATTGTTAGAACAATAATCCAGAAAGGCTTGCGTAGATTCAAATACTTAGATACTAAATCTCAAAACGGCTACCTACTGAATACATTTCAAGAAACTTTCTGGAAGCATACTATCAACTACAATGCTCAGTTAAAATCAACAATAAGCACATTAAAAGACCTCCTAACCTACAACTTAGTGAACCACAACAATTCTAGTGGTTTAAGTCAACACAATAAGAGACAACTAACACTCAGATCCATCTCCACTTTCACTTACCCCCCCCTTCATAAAAATAACCATTGTTCCCTCCTTCACCACTAAGCTCAGATAGTCACAAACTCAAACCAGATCCAACCTACATTAAGAAGTTGATATTAAGAGAAAGGACTATCAAACTGACTTCGAAGATCTAAGTGACGGTTCCTCCTCTAGATTCCATGAATCACCAGAGATAACAGAGGACTCCAAAGTAGAGGATGTCTCTGACTGGAAAAGAGTACAAGCCTCCCATAGTTATAAGAGAAAAACATACCAACTAGTTCTAGTCAGCAAATAAAAAGGGTGACTTGGAAAAAGAGTTACCTATTAGATAGAAATAAATTTAAGATCCAATCACAAACCCAAATAATATTATGATTAAATAATAACACAGACTTGTACAAATTTCAAATGATATTTTCATGAAGAATGTATAACACAAAAAGAATGCTATGAAAACTACTCTAAGAATAGAAAAGCAGGCAACAAAGTTCGCATTAATATATGGGAACAGATGTTCGAAAATAGAGAATCAGTCCTTGTACCCAAAATAAACTCAGCCAACTCAGGACTATACAATTCTATTTTTAGATAGCGCCTAGGCACTATTTCAATGCCAAACTGGACACCAACTCCATACTACTCCTGCTTCAGATAACTGCATACAAGTACACTGCGATGAATAAGCCAAAGACAAGGCTACAGAGGAGTAGGAAACAAGGGAAGCAATAAATACTCGCATAATACTCAAAACAACCCAAATAACTCCAAAGTATTCAGCAAGTGAGTAGACTATGACTAAATTTTCAGTTGCAGGCACCTTTAAATTCAAAATTTTCCAAACAAGCAGGCTTCATTAAAAAGATCTATTAACTTGTCACTACCGCTTTTAAGACTTTAAAACCTATTTTAATTTAAAATTTATGAAAGCCAAACGATGAAAGTGCCAAAAACCAGAATGATAAATGATCTAATAATCATATATAGATTTTGAAAGAAACACATCGAGAACCAGAAGGGAAAAGAAAGAAGAAACAGCTACATAAAACCAAGAAGAAATAACCAATAATGAAAAAGAAGAGCAAATTGAGTACAGAAACCTACTTGTACACGAGGCAAGATAGAGCTTCACCCTTAAAATGCAGATATTCGTAGATGCATTGAGATCTAGATGTGAGTTAATTATTATTATATCTATATGATATCTAAGTTAGAAAAAGAAGAAAAAGAGAATTTGTCAACAATTCTTTTTGCTTTTTTGAAATTTTTCATATCTGACCTTAGAATTTGAATTTTTCATGGTTCTTGAACTCAATTTAAACCTTAAGATTGTAAGTGAATAAAAAAAGGACTCCATTTCGATATTTAGTCATCATTATTATTAATTTTAATAATATATATTTAAAAATATATAATGGTTAATATAGTTAAGTAAAAATGAAATATTAAATCTCTAATAGTTGAAATATATATGAAAGTGTCAATTATTTTTGAATTATACTTTGCCTAATTAAAATTTCCATTTATAGTTTAAATTATAATATGATTTTTGTTTTATTCATCTTTCTTAATAGACAACCAATGAGTTTTTTTTTTTTTATAGATTCTTCACTACTATATTATTTATTTGTCTTGATTTTGACAATTGACTAATTAATTTTCTAATGTTTAACATACTGGTGGATGAAAAACTTTTTAATCTTAGGAAGCATTGACTGTAATATATCTGAATATTAATGATATAAATCCTATAAAAGTACATACATAAATTACTTAGCAATAGTAATATTTTTGATTTTTAACATGATAATTTAATATAACATTTTCCTTTTATAACAATCAGATTGCTGATTGAATAAAAGCCCTCTAAACAACTGTTATTTGTACATAAATATATTTTAAATATACATATTTTTCAATGAAATTACTTTTGATTGTAAAATATTTTCAAATTAAACTTCAGTTTAAGAAACTTACAATTAAAGCTTACCTTAGTATTAATAAAGCTTTGCATCAAATATTTAGATGAGAAGTTTTAACTCAATTAAAAAGTTTTATTTTCATTTCATTAAAATGATCAAATTATTTTATGTTTTTGTTGTTTTTCTAAATGCTTTGCAAGTGCCAATAACATATTTACATTTTAAGTTATTTAAATGAAATAATGGCTTTAATTATTGTTTTATTAAAGTATCAATTTTTATTTAATATTTTCGATGTTTCTTTGAGCTATTTATTAAAATAAATATATATTGAACATTTCTGCATTTTAATTAGCTTGAGTAGTTATTACATATCTTAATGTGTAATCGTAAATCATTAATCTTAAAAAGTGTCATATTTAAAATTTACAAGAATCTTTTGGAAAAAAGCATTTCTTATAGGTATGATGGGATGTATTATCTCTTAATTTTAATATGAAGGAACCATATAAAAGGGTGAATTGAATCGCCAGAATAGAAGCTTTTATAATAATTTATCATTAATTAAGTAATTAAGGTTAAGTATTAATTTAATTGTAGCAATATTTAAAAACTTAGTATAGTCATTTGATTTTATAAATTGATGTATCTCAACTAATTTCAAATATCCCTTAAATTATACATCCAATAAATCATGCCAACGAATATTCTTCTCCTATTACTTGTAATTTTTAAGCAGGATTCTTATTCATCTTATTTATAATAGCTTTCAATAACTTACTTTATTTTATTATCTATCGACTGCAACTTTTTTAAGCCGATGTTAAAAAATAATTAATTGCTTATTTAAATAAAACATATTATTTATTATTAATAAGAAATTGGAATTTTAATAAAATTAATTTAAATGTAGTATTTATCGAATCAATATAGCACATAATGTCTGTTCTTTATATATTTCTGTTTAAAATATGAAATATAATAACTTGGCTAGCCATCTTTTTGACATTTATTTCTAGAGATTTGATTAACAGCATTTCATCCCTAAAGAATCCTTCATCATCAGTAAAATTACCATTTACTCTTTACAATACCATCATCCTTTCTTAATCACTTACATTGCACTTTCCTTCATGGCATTGTTTTTCCTCCTTTTTATCAGATAAAATACTCAAGCTAATTGCTCTTTATTACTATTACTATCTATTTTTGACACTACTTTCCGTTTTCTTAATTTAACAGAAGCATCTTTACAATATAATGATATCTAAAATACATAGAATGCAATCACAAATTTACTGTTTTATTGATAAAACCAGTGCTATTAGTATAATAATTAAATCATTTGTAAAGATTATATAAGTTGAATTATTTTCTGCTAAAATTGAATATAAAAAAAGCATAGATTGACAGCAGAAGATTATTTGCTCAGTCCATTATCTAATTATTAATTTATAAAATAAAGCAAGTCACAATTATTATATTAATAATTTAAATACATTTAAACTAAATATGGTTATATCATATTTACGTTAGGTAATTCATAATTAACTCATTTTTAACTATCTTCATTATATTTTATTAAGCTATAAATAACCTTAAATTTTCATTTTATCAATTACTCTGATTTATAATTAGTTTGCTCTTTAAACTAATAGATAAGTGTATTTTATTAAGCTTTGTCAATAAACATTAATTAGTATTTATCAATTTGTTTATTGAGTTGAAAAATCTTCATATACTATATTCCTTTTTATTTATTCAACATAATTAGTTAAATACTCGTTTGCTTGTTAATTTTTCTAATTTTCATTTTAAAGGCACATGAAAATTATTAATAGTATTTTAGTAAGTTTGTCAATTACTATAAAGTGTGCTGAAAATTTTAGTTTTACCATTTATTCAACCAACTTATGAATATTATTAACAGTGAGTAAGACTCGCATATAAGATATACAAGAATAAATATTTATAAGTATTAAAAATAAATAATCTTTAAAAAAATAATTATATTAATAAACGCTTTTATTAACTTGAAAATCAAATTAATATAGAAAATGTTGCATAAATTCTGTCTTTGATTGATTTGAGAACAAAAATTAATGCGGGAACTATCAATTAGAATTAATGGAATACATATCAATTAAGTTTTACAAAACATATAAAAACTAAGTTAAGTGAAAAAAAAGAAATTACTACTCTAGTATGTATTGTATTAATAATGTAAGCATTACAGTAGTTTGCTTCTCTCATAAACCTAAGCCACTTTTTATTTTTCCAAAAATATTAAAGAACTTGCATCTTTAAATGTCTAAAATTTTATAGATTTGGTTAGTGTTAAAAATCGTAGATTCTTCTGTCGTATTAGGAATGGAAAACTCAGCTGCAGATTACAAATAGACCATGTATTGGTTATGAAAACTTATAATAATAGAATAATATAATTGCATTTATCTGTTAGGCAGCTTCATCTATTTAGGAATAGTCTCATTCAACGTCCAATATCAAATATTTATAACTATTTATCTACGGTTAAATTAAGTAAATGCAGTTTAATAGACTACTACAATCATCATCTAATTGATATAGTATATATGGTAATTACAGAAGAACTTTTAAATAAAATGCTTTATATACTCTAAATAACGAAAGCATGCTGAAATCCATTTATAAAACTATTGAGTTTAAATTAAAGACCAATATAATTACTTAGTTTACTAATAATAATAATAATAATAATTAACTCACATTGAGGTCTCTGGGGATCACCGATCTTATAAGAATGCATGCTTGAAAAGGACTAGCACTTTTAATTAGTTTGGAGATTCTCTCCATGTATACTGAGTCTTCATCTTCTTCTCTTCTTTCCTCCTCTTTTCATTGATCTCTGATTTCTTCTTTTCTGTGGTTTGTTCTTTCTTCCTTTTCTCTTCTTATTTAGGATTTGTATTGATTCTCCCATGTCCTTAAATTTGAATTAGGTGTCAAAATTCTTGATGTTGATTGAGAATTTCAGGATATTTGTTCCAATGATTTCTTTGCATCTAGTAGTGATTAGTTGGACTAGGTCGTTCTTCATAAATTTTGCGTGTTTTTGGAGACATTTAACATAAATATCAGCTCGATTAAGGTGTTCATGGTAGTATGCACTAAATGAGATGCAGCTTGTCTCTCTGGCTGTGACATTTTTGAGGACTAGTATGTTAAAGAGTCTCATAAAACCAATTACATCAGCAATTATATTCATCGCTGATCCCGTTTTGACCTTAATGAATTCTCCAAAATCTCCGTCGTTATAGTTGAGAGTTTGTATTAATCTAGGTCCACATATGTCGCCAAATATGGCTGATGCTGCGTTAGCGTATTTCACAATTTGTTTGAAGTACTTAGTGTTGATTGGACTTAGCCAGATCGAGATGCATGATTCTCTCGTGTCGAATATTCTTAAAGTTACGCCTTAGAAATGGTATACATCTCTTATTAGGATCCAGTTTAATAAAAATTAATCTCTTAATTGTTAATAAATTAATTACGATCAATATTTAGTACTAAATTTGATTTTGCAATTACTTATCAAATTGCTATTTAGAACTAATTTTATTCCGTGGCGTATTAGACGTCATTGGGTTTGGGACTGCTAATATGTGGAGGAAAGTATGTCTTTCTTTTTCTTTCTCTTAGCTACTATCTAAGTAGTAAGTTGGTTCGTTTGAGCATTCGGGGTATGAGCTATCATTGTCGTTGTCATCATACCTTTGCTTCTTTTCAACAGAACTCCAGTCTTCCTCATTATCTGAGTATAATACTCTTTTTGTGATGAGGTCGGCGTTTCAATTGTGGGGTGTGTTGTTCTCACTGTCAACTACACTGCCATTTGAGTTTATATATATTAATTTCTCTTCTCTTGGTGGAGAAGGTGGTCTTTCAAGGCTTAGTTCACTTTGAGCTCTTGATTGTATTATTAGAGCTCTAGTGAGTGGTTTTTGGGGTTTTATGAACTTATTGTTTATGGAGGCGAGTCTTAGCATTTGAATAAGTTGTTGTGTCCAGAGTTGCGCTTTGTTGCTCTTGTTCTCTTCTTTGTATTGGAGCTTTTTAGTTGTATTTGGAAGCTATTGACTCTTGTAAAGCCCTTTCTTATTATATTTATTACTATGAAAGTAATTATTTCAAGGATGCTTAGTCCCCATTGGTTCTTATTTTGTTGTATAATTTCTATTTTATATTATGCTAAGTGTTGAAAGTCTTCAATTTCAATGTCACCTTAAATGATATCCCTTTGACTTAGTTTACTAAGCATGTATTTTATAGAAATAATTTAGTTCTAATTAATCTAATATTATAACTAAAAATTCAATTATGAAAACCTTTTACAACTCAAGCATGTTATAATTGCATGAGAATATGCTTATTTGAAAAATCTTTTTATTCTAATAGATCCCCTAACTTTACCGATAGCAGTTCAGAATTCTTTAAAAGATGATGTTAGTATAGTTTCTATCTAATTGTCAATTTGAAAAACTTATCATTACCTTGTAACTGAATATATAGTATTTTAAACTGCACCTTTTAGCAATATTTCATCCTAAATTAATAACTTTATTGAATTACACCGATTCCCTCTGGTGTTGAGAAAGTAATTCCTAATGTATTCTTAATAATTTTTTAGCTTTTCTCTGGTAATTGAAAATCATCTAATAGGCGCTAGCAAATTTTAATATTTTGAGTATAAAGAGAGAAAGTATCTCGAGGGATCCCACTAACTTTAATCAGTTTAAGTAAGAAGAAGTAGTTTATGCACCATTAAAAATTCTAATCCATATTCTTAAAAAAAGAAATTATTTAGTTGATGTTTGGTACAAAACTCAATGTTTTGATGATGCTAGTGTCAGTTTATGCCACATCACTAATGTAAAGACATTAGTATTTTAGGCGATAGAAGAATTTCAACATTCAATCTGACTAATCATTTTGAAAGGAATTCAAATATAAAATGGCAGGACTAGAGTTTAAGGGAAGAGCAGCATCAGCAGCTGAAGGGAGACTTTAAAAATGGTTAGGGAAGCAGATCAAATCACAATAGGAACCTTCACCTTAATTATCTAAAAAAATGTTAAGAAAAAAAATCAATAAAATTAAATATTATTTTTTAATTTTACTTTGAATGGCCAATTCATTTTAAGCTTATTAAGATCTCTAACGTCAGTTAATTTTATTGAAAAGATTCCTGAATTAGCTCTCTATTCTTAGCACGAGTATTCAATCTTTTGTGAATTTGAGAAAGTGATTGAGAATATCAGTAACATCACTCATAATTTAATAAATGTATGAGCAAAAGTTGGCTAAGTCAAAAAAAAACCCCAAAACCCCTGAAGTTGTTTGATTGAGTTTTTGATTGATGAAAGTAGACTATTAACGCATGCTTTATTAGGGTTTTAATAGGGTTTATATAGAGGTTAATGGTTTAAATATCAGTAATTTAAGTGAGCATATGCGAGGTTTGGGATCAGTTTATGACAGTGAATATATAGATTAATTGTTTAAGTTGCGTTATGGATGTAATGATTATAGTGATCAACTCAGACCTATTCTAAATTACACATCTATTGCAAGACTGCTCCATAAATCTCCTGCTACTGT
>ARYC01011519.1:0-14801 GCA_000711775.1 Oxytricha trifallax
AAGCTACAGCTCTCTTATAAGTTGCCAGAGAGAAACTTCTTCTTTGGTGTTCTTGGAATTCTGAAACCTGAGTACTTAAAAGAAGTAATTAAAGAAGCTCACAAGAAACGATACAGCATCTCTCCTGAAGAAAAAGAGAAGCAAGGTATTAAGATAAGTGATACCTGGCTCTAGGAACTTCAAAAGCATCCTTTCATCTCAAGTAAGCTTAGTCTTCTAACTTTATAGAAAAACCTGGTACTGCTATATACTTGATGAAAGAGCGCAGCAAATTAAACAGAGAGAGAAAGTCTCAAGTAAAACATGAATTGAGTAAGAGGCTCTTCAAAGATTTATAAAAGCCAGAAGAGATGAACATAGATGCAGGAGCTGGCACTAAGAGAAGAAACATATGCCCAAGCAAGCCCTAAGAGGAAGAAAAGAAAGAGAAGCCAAATCCCTTTTCGGGCAAATTTAATATGAGAACTTATTCATTCATTTAAATCTAAAACTTATTTATATACACAAAATCTCCCTTCTCTTTGTCTTGCGCATACTTTAGCTTTCTCATCGCTGACTCTCTTAGCAGCACTCTTAATAAAATCGACTGTATCTTTCTTTAAATCATGCATCAGATGGTATAGCAGCAATTTCTTATAATGACCTTTCAATAACCCCCAATACAACTCAATTCCATTGGACTAAGGGCTATAAGGAACATTAAATACAGGTGTTATATTTAGCCTTTCATATTCCTTACTTGAGTCTTTAGTTTTATGAACTGACAAGTTATCAACGAATAGAATAATTTCTTAAGCAGCGTACTTATATCTGAGTTATTGCAAGAACTTAATATATTATTCAGTCTTAATAGAACGAGGGTGAATACATAAGTCTCGAGGCCACTATCTTCACTTATTCCACCAAGTATTGCATGAGCTTAAACCTTAACTCTTTAATCATATACTTCAATGTTGCTGTACCTCTTATACCAAGACCTAGATATGAGGTATTAAAGGTGAATACTGCCTCATCAGCGTGTATGAACTTTATATTATGCTCTTAAGAACTTTGCATTTAATCGAATATATAATTTAAATTATCCTTATAAAATGGAACATTAAAGTCAATCACTCTCTTAATGCGATTGACTGTCTTGTAAGATATCCCACTCTTTTTATATATGTTAGCTATAGATTAAGCAGAGATGTGAAGCTCAGGAAATTGGCGATGAAACATCACAGCCTCTAAGCTAGAGAAAAATGAGCCCAGTATTTAAGAGTCTTATCATTAATAAGATATTCAATATGATGCTGCTAAAATTTTAAGGGTCTCTTAGGCTTAGAATTAAGATGCTATCTCTTTAAATTCAATGCTAATAAACAGTGAGACCTCACAGTTGCTGGAGATTTATGGAGTAGCCTTGCTATAGACGTATAATTCAGAACAGGCTTGAGTGATTCACAATATTCATCACATCCATATCGCAACTTAAACAATAAATCTATATACTCACTGTCATAAACTGACCCAAAACCTCGCATATAATCACTTAAAATACTAATATTTAAACATTAAACCCCTACATAAACCCTATTAAAACCCTAATAAAGTATGCGTTAATAGTCTACTTTTATCAATCAAAAACTCAATCAAACTACTGAAAGGGTTTTGGGGTTTTGAATGACTGTAAGCTTTTTTGACTATAATAATTAATTGTAAAAGCAACCTTATAACTTTCAATTGTTATGGAGGATAGCAGACAAGATAGAAAATAATTAATGATTTTTAAAATATAAGAAAATTTACAATTATATCAAGATCAAAATTGAGGAATTTGCTTTATCAGCAGAGGTTAAGCGAAACCTATAAAGTATTTAATTCATTAATCAGTTTTTATTAATTTAAAATTCTTTAAAAAAATCATCAGAATTCTAAATCAGAGAATTTAGCTCCTGTATCATTTTATTTAATTTTTATAATCTTAATCCCTTTTCGTTGGAAACTTATTGAATAATTATCTTTGACAGTAATGAGTATATTAGCTCACAAAATTTTTAACTGAATTCTTGGAGTGCTATCTAAGATTGCTCGCATTACCTTAATTCGTGTTATCTAAGAAATGAGGGATTAATTCAATTTTCAAAGCTTCATTAATGGCCTTCTAAAATTAAGTTATTCGCTTTTAAATCTATATCATCATGATTATTTTTATAAAAGTATAAGAAATCCTTGCTATTGATTCTTATTTTTATTATAATTTATTACAGTAAATTCATTAATTTTTATAGTTTAGGGTGTTTCATTATTTTATTATTTTGAATGAGCATATCTATTGCCTTTCACTCCATTAATCCTTCTTTTGCTCTTTACTAAATCATTTTATTTAAGATGTTGCTCTTTCATTCCACAGCATTTTTATTTTTTATTTTTTATTTATATATATATATATTGCATTAATTATATGATTTAGTTATTTTAAAATTTGCTTTACTTTTAAAGCACAATGATGTTTTTAAGAATTAATTAGGAGTGTGATGCACATAAATCAAAATTCTTTTTATTCTTTGCTAGAATTAATTAAAATTGCCTTAAATTAAATATAATCACACTGATTGGTGATTTTATAGGGATAATTATCCGAGCCAATAGTTTTAATACTAAGCCTTAATTCAAATAATTTACGCCTATAATAATTAGAGATTTAATTTATGTCTATTATTATGCTATCTTAATTCTTAAAAAAATAATGGGATTTATATCACTTTTAAATTTTATTAATTAAATTAAAAATCATGATTGATTTTTATAGTCAATGGCACTCCTAGTCAAATTTCATGCGTTTTAATGGAAGTAATTGTGATATTTTATTAAAATTTTTCTAAATTATTTTCCTTAAAATATCTGGAAACACTTTAGCTCATTTATTTCTTTAATTTCTTCCATTTTTATTGTAATAAAACTTAATAAAAAGCATCTTAAACTTAAATTTACAATATTATCTTATATTTAGCAAAATAATCTTTAAAAAATATAATTTTAGTTTAAAAAAACATAAGTAAGACTTTCAATAAAATTTTATTTTAATATTTTAAGAAATTAATTAAAATAATACTGAGTCTTTCTAGGTAGAATTCATTCTGTTCTTTACAATTCCCTTTTATTATTAATACAATTCTGCTATTTCCATTATTTTTACTCTAATCTTCTTTTTTTCTTTTTTCTCTCAGTTTACTGTTCTATTTTTTATAGAAAGTAATGAGAAATCTATTCAAGAAAATAATATTGAATAAGAACAACATTTTAGATATTCACAACAATTCAAGTTTGCAATGTTAATATTTCTAGTCGGTAGATTGCTGGTTATATTTTCAAGCTGCTTTAAGTGCTCAAATTTATTGTAAATTAAGATTATTAAATTTTATATTATGTAAATATATTTATAATTTGTAAATAAATTTGTTAATTCAATAAGTACTATTATTGCTCCCTTTTATTATATTAATTTTAGTACTTAATATTTTAGGACTCGAATTTCTCTTAGCTATACAAAGAATTCCTATAAACTCAAAATAATAATTTCTATAATATCGTTGATATTATTTTTATTTATTAGATTTATATCTTCAGTTATCTTATATGGGCGTCTATTTTATATATTTATTACTTTTTATTATCAATATGACTAAATTCTATAATTTTAAGAAGTAAATATATTTTATGATTTAAAGTAAATTAAGCTGATCCAGATGCCATATCTAGTTGTTATTTTCTAAAAGCCGATGGCAAGTTATTCTTTTATAGACTTACTCTTTTAAATTGTGTTTTTTATATACTCATAGCAATCATTTAAAATGCTATCATTTTGGTAGTGAACTGGTAGGTTATCAGGTAATTTTATTCTTGAAAGATAATTGATAAAAATTTTATATGTAATTAAGTGAATTTAATAATTTATTATTTAAGCTCTTCTTTTTGACTTATTTCTTTTTACTAATTTGCTATAAAAAATATAAAATGTTTAAATATTTTTAATCAACTAAATTAAATAGTACCAATAATGTGGGATTTGATTATTGCTAAAATATAAAGGATTTGGGAAAGATAAATTAAAATAAATAAATAATTAATTAAATTAGTGACAGTTTACTTTATCAGAACCTAGAGAATATGGTATTCATTCAATAAATAATTCAAAATTAGCTGGACTTCACTATTGACGGTACTGCCTTATCGCATCTTAGAAGATAAAGCGACTTTAATTTTGACATAAAATCTACTAAACAAATCAATCTAAATTAAAGTAGAGTTATCTCGCTCTAAAAAGAGATAAAGCAGTACCGCCAATAGTAAAATTCAGCTAATTCTGAATTTTTTATCGAATGAATACCATATTTTCTTGGTTTAGACAAAGTAAGCCACCACTAATTTAATTAATTATTTAATTATTTTAATTTAATCTTCCCAAATCAATTATATTTTAGCAATATTATTCTGGATAATAATCTGCATTTGGATGAGTATATTGTTAAAAATATTAATGTAGCCTGAAAAAACTCATATGACACTAGAAATTCTTGAATTTTACAGTATATATTTAACGCACTCTACATTTGTATATATATATAAAAAATCCCTTGAGTAAAAATTAATGCAATATTCGCGAATGCTTTTGAAAATAATTAAAATCAAATAAATAATATATTTATATGAAAATTTTCTATATGTATTTTGCATAAATAATAATTTGATAGTTGAATTATTCCTTAAGTTAATTGTTGATTTAGGTATGAAAAAGTCAAAACCATTAGCTTAAATTGAATTTACTGGGTGATCATAGATAAAAAATTAAAAGTTTAATATTACAAAGTAAATTTATAAATACTTAATCAGTAAAATTTACTTATAGACTACGATCGTGCAATCAGCAATACCTCCTTATGGGGCTGGGCAAGGGAACTTTGCAGTTTTTGTATTAGGCATCTCTATTATAGATAACGTGTGTGTGAGTAGCTTTACTTTTAATGTCATTAGATTGGTCAACACGAGATACTATAGCATTTACTGGTTTAGAAGCACATCTTTTAGGAGAGGGATAGAATAAGAGCCCAGTGCCAGGTAGTGACTACCGCTTCTCTACGGTCATCTGGAGCCCTGAGATTTTGCAATTACAATTCCAAATATGGGTAGAACTTTCTTCTCTTTTATTTCGGTAAAGTGCTAGCAGAAGGTCTCCATCTTGTCATGTGTTTTTAGCATTAGTTCTGCACTCATTAGCTAACCTTATTACTGAATCTAATATGTTTAAAATTAATTATTAATTTTATTTACTAAGTAATAAGCAGCATTCTGTTGAAATCCCCAACTTTAATTAATCTATTTAAAGTTTTAATATTAAACTTACCTATAGATTTCCAAATCACTTTTCAGACGATGTCCTGAATAAATATAGATTGTAGGCACACATGAGTTGGCTCAATCAATAGCAATTAAAAATTCCTGGAATCGCTTAATACTCGCAACAGACAAGTATTTATTCTTTTGACCGAGAAAATCTTGATTTACTTTATCCTAAAAAATGGGGTAAAATAAAATAATTACAATCAAATAAATGGCTATAGGGTGAGATTCCAATTCTTACAGAAACTTACAATATTCAGACATCTTCTAATCTCTAATGTTTGAAGGCACTACAATAAGCCTACGAACGCGCTGTGAGCCAATATATGTCAAGATTAGATAATTATATGGACAGAACCTGCGTATATCGACAAAACCTGCGCATATCGTCAGAACCTAAGCATATCTTCGTATTTGCTTCCTATTAAAAGAATATGAAAAATTGAGTGAATAACAATTATTAATCAAATTACTCGTATTTTAAATCAGGAATATATAACTTGCTATTTTAGTACTTATTAATAAAAATAATGTACGCATATAGAAACATTTACTCATGAAAGGGATTAAGGAGAAGTGAGTAAAACCTGGACTCACTAAAAATTAATAGATTTTAAGGTTTGATCTCTATATTTATCTAAGTCTCTGATTCTTTAGTAGGGGAGGCATTATTAACTTTCATCTCGATTTAATCAGAACATCTTTGGACAGTTAGTGAAAAGTAAATTGTACTAGTGTTTTTCTATTTATGAACTTTTCTAAACCTATTAGCTTTTCCTCTTTATTTTAAAAGAATTTCGCACATTAATACATTAGCATGGAATAATAGATTAGGATTTTATTTTTTAGGGATATATAGTAAAAAAAAGATATTAAAAATCAAAAATTGTAATTATGTTCAAATGGGACACGCGTAGGGCTCTAATTCTATTGAATAGAGTTCGAAACCTAAGAAATCTACTTTTTTTTATTATTTGATGAATTAATATATTTGAAGACAAATTAAATTCATGATTAAGATTATTAATAGATTTACAATCACCTTATTGCAGAAAAAATTACTCTTTTATGCATTTTTTAATAAAATGCTTACTTTGTGGAAACTGGTAAAGCAATAAGTTGAGATCTTTGCACTTGATGAATCTGAAAGCATTTCCACATAAGCTATGCAGTACTGGTAAGTGTCCAGAAACAAGATGGGGATGTTCAACTTCTACAGTAAGAGAGTGGTATAATCGCTTCTATGGTGTGAATATTTGCCAATCAACAGTAGGTATATAGGATAGTTTAATGAAAGTAATAACCGCTTGTCTAGATTGCGAAAGCCTCCTCGATGATCAATGCTATTAAAATGATTTCGATTTATTTTCATCAAAGAAGATTTCTATTTGCGGATTCGTTTGGAACAAATAAAAGCTATTCTCTCACTTTTTGGCTGTGAGTGTTAAACCTAGATCCTTTCCTTCTGTGATCGTTAGTTGCTAAATTTTAATTAGATAAATCATTAGTAATTTACTGTCTCTGAATCTTTATTCTTGCCGTTGAAGAAATTCCTAGAATCTAATCTAAGCTCTCACGTTAAGACAAATAGTACTTGATTGGCTCGAAATTGAAAGTCTCAATGATGTGAATGTCGTTGTAAAGTATATCACTATTGAAGATAGCATATGCATAATCAGTTTAAAAAGAAACTTTAAACTTTAATATTATTTAATCTTCTAGAAAAATTTCCAAATCAAATTATTTTATGAATCTTTTCTAGATTGGGACACCATTAGATGTTGAATGAGTTTATTCGTAAGTAGCAGCAGAACAAATAGATAAATTAATTTCGTAGTCAACAACAAAGCTCAAACTTAGGTCTGTTAATTCAGTTTTAAATGAAATATTTTTCATTTATTCTCAACCTAAGGTATCATACTTTGCAATATCATTAAAATCCGTTTGTATAGTCTTCGAAATTGATAAGTGCGAAAACGGCATCTTCGGATGATTCCATACTAAAGATATTCATTTATCCTTGTCGCCAGCTACTGTAACTGAAGAAATATCAAAGTAAACCTTCCATGCATGAAATGGGCAGTAAGTCTTTTGGTTATAATTAGAGAAGTATTTGTTAACAGCAATAACACTTTTAACATCGAAATCCCGGGATTTAGCTTATTTGTACTATTTATAGCCCCACCTCGGTCCTTGGGTGTGTCATCATAGAATACCTATCGCTTTGTCTACTTGATGGTTTCCTCCATCGTATCCTGATTCACATCCTTTTACTAAGAAGAACTTTGGGGTAGTCTAGTTCCGGACTGAAGTGCGTAGCTCGATTCTGCTCTTCAATATGTTATTGTAGTATGTAGTGACCTCCTCCCCTAAGATGGCTATAGTCTCATCGTTTCTCTCTTTATGATCTGCGTCAACGGTTATTTTGTCTAGAAGACTTCTAATCTCAGATCAATGCTGGAGGGTTCGGGTATATGCAAAGTGGCTTGATAGGATCAAAGGTGTATAAGCAGCATCTAGTGGTGTTGCTAACTGATTGGGTGCGAGGAAGTTGATGATATTGATGGAGACTGGGCTATCTGAGCTCGCAATTTATAAGGAGATATGGAAAATATTATAATATTGCTAAAATTGAATTGAATCTAGAAATTGTGAAAATAAAATTAAAAACAAGTAAATAATATAAATAGACCAAAGGCAAAACGCGTAAACCCAGAATCCCCTCATTTTCAAAACCCAGGTTGTTTTTGTTTGTAAGTTGGTGTTTTTTAGTACTGGGTAGTCAAAATATCTAGGGGGTTGTTCAAAATCACTCACATATTTACGAAAACCCATAGATCCCGAATTTAGGGGTTTGGCTTATTAGGGAAGTTAGGAGATTTGCGAAATTAGCGATTTCCGGTTTGCGTAGTTTAGGTTAATATAAGCACTTTTTCATGAAAACCTCTTTCATTTATGTAAAAGGTGTTTGAAAGTAGGGGAACTTAATTGAAATTTAGGATTTTTGCGAAAATAGGGCGCTCGTGCATAAATGCGATTATATATTAGCAAATGCAATTTAGTAGAAATGCGAAGGAAGTGGCCATTTAAGAGTGCGAATGTGAAATAGAAGCAGTATTTTTGAATTGAGTATTGTTGAGAGTGAGTTAGGACATTTTTAAGTATAACTTAATTAGTGTTATTTATTATAACAATCTGCGATGAATTAAAAACTGCCAGGTCAGGGGAAATTGTAAAGGGAAACAGGTTCTACACTCTACTCCACCTGTGAAACAAACATCATCACACAAATCCGAACCGAAGAGTGTGAATCCACTTTTTTATGCTGATGCCCACATTCCCTGGATGTCTTCTTTACTTAAATTCTGAACGATTTCCGCAACTCTCTTCACCAATTGCTGCCTAAAATTGTAAGACCCATTGAAACTTACTTGTTCTGAATAGTATCCATCTTCATTTCCTTCTTTGCAAAGGAAAATAACTGCTCAATTGGATTGAGCCACGGCGTGTATTCGGCGTTGAAGAGCACATTTACCTTGAACTTCCTGGCTGTGGCCAACATCTCTGAGTTTTTCTGAATGACTGTGTTGTCCATTAGCAGAACTACTTTCTTAGAGTGCATGTCTTTGTCAGTTCTTACACTGCGCAAGGTATGATAGATGAAGTTTTCAAAGAGTACTGAGTCAAAAGCCCCTTCTATCACTTGACTTGAGATAATTTTATCCTGGGAAATTGCCGTAATAAAGGACATTGAGAATTGCTATCTCTTAGTTGGGCTTTTCTTAATCGACAACTCTCTGAATTTCATTCCATAGTGCCCCAAGTTCTGCTTCATCTCATTCTAGTACTCCTTAATGCTTTTCAAGTGAGGGTCTATAAATAACTAGGGCCAAGGTTATTAGTACGTGTCTCCTTCACTTTGTAGGTTTCCCTCCTCTGATAGAGGATTCTACGAGTCTTTGTGGAAACTGCTTGAAAGCTATAATATCCTAGGAGTTACCCCAAATCGACCTTCCATATTCGATTCAGAAGCCAGGTCAACAGACTTCTTCCTTGATGACTCCAGCTTAAGTTTTGAAATTTTATCAAGTATAGGAGTTAACCACTCTTCACTTTCGAAGCTGAGTTGTCTTCAAACACCACTGATTTCACTGAACTATTGATGCGGAAACTCTAAAAAGTTTTAGTTAAGCTGAATTTCTAGTTGGAAGTCTCAAGAACCTCTAATATTGGAGAGAGGTCTTTTGTAAATGCATGCCGAGTTTTCTTTGTCGGGGTCTGAAGTTGCCTCTTTTATGGTTTCAGTTTTGAATTTCCCTAAAAATATTATGCAATAATAAGTACCTTAGTATTTTCAATGGTTTTCTAACTATAATTACTGGTATTAACCCTGGTTCACACTAAACCGAGTGAAATTCTCAAGTCCTGCGTTACCACTCTTCAAAAGATACTGCGAGATAAGTTCCATCTCCGATATGGGAAAACTCAGGCTGTTAATACAAAATATAGAGACCCGAACTTCAATGAAAAGAGGCTATGGATTAGCAGGTTGTTGGCTCAGTTCTTATATGAGGATGTAGTTATCATTAAAAATGGTTTTTCGCAAATATGTGAGTGATTTTGAACAACCCCCTAGATATTTTGACTACCCAGTACTAAGAAACTCCAATTTACAAACAAAAACACCTGGGTTTTGAAAATGAGGGGATTCTGAGTTTACGCGTTTTGCCATTGGTTTAATTATATTATTTATTTGTTTTTAATTTTATTTTCACAATTTCCCGATTAAATTCTATTTTAGCAATAATTTAAGGTATTTACAGTAAAATAAAAATTAATAGGTATAATATTTTGAGAAGAAGGCCCGTCCCTATATATATATTTATTGTATTGTACATAGTTAATTAACTAAAAGCTACAATTTTTATTTCTATTTCAAATCATTTTTATTTAAAATTTTACTCTTGGGGTGCTTTAAGATGCTAACGTAAACAAAGTTTCTCTGTAGTGTAATTGGACAATTAATTATTTATTTATTTCAATAAATAATATTATAAAGCTAGAAAAACTTCATAATATTATTTTTTTGTTCTTGCAGTCTTTGATATATTTTTAAATCTGTTTATATTTGAGAAATATTTGGTATTCCAAACAGCTTAAAAATACTATAAAAACTATTTAAGAAAATTATAATTCTGTAAAAATGTAAATGCCCGCAAAGCATAAATATACTTTTAAAGTCTCACAAAAAATTAATAATTTGCAAAATAATTATTTTTTATTTTAACTAATTGCATTATTAATGAAAAAGTTAAGAATAAAAATTTAATTTCTTATACTTATATTTATAATATTATCTTTTATGACTGATTTAATCATTATTTTCCTTTAAACTACATTTTATGAATAAAAGCTTTTTAATATTAAGAATCAATTCATAATATTAGAGTAAATATGCATTAATATTCACAAAATAACTTTCCATTCTATATTTAAACTATTTAAGATATCTTATCATTTTCTTAATTAAAAAATTGATAATAACTATAAAAGCAAGGCTAATCTATATTAATAATAAATTAATGTAATATTATTGGGAACATAGCTTTTATAGTCAGTTCTTTTTTAGATTTACTTAACGAAAGTTTATTCACAATCATAATCATCAAATTACTAATTGATTTAAATTTCGTTACAAAACAAATAAAGAATTATGTTTGATAGAATTGAAAAATTACCAAGAAAATATCAAAATAAATATAAATAAAATTAAGGATTTATAATTATGACTTTACAATAAAAAGTTGTATGACTTATTATTGTAGAAATACATTTGAATTTGGAAAATTAATTATAAATAAAAATCGTAGCAGTTAAAATTGGCCAATTTAAAAGATCTTGGGCTCATTCGATAGAGAATTCAAAATTAGCTGGACTTTGTTATTGGCGGTACTATTTTATCGCATCGAGGGAGCGAGATAACTCGACTTTAATTAAACCCATCTAAATTCATTAAATTATACCCTCACATTAAAGTCGAGTTATCTCGCTCCGGGGATGCGATAAAATAGTACCGCCAATAACAAAGTCCAGCTAATTTTGAATTCCCTATCGAATAAGCCCAAGATCGTTTAAATTGGCCAACTTTAACTGCCACGATTTTGATTTATAATAAATTAATTTATAATTAATTTTCCAAAATCAAATGTATTTCTACAATAAATTTAATAAGTCTATTTTGGTATTTAGCTTTATAGTATTATTTGCGTTTAGTCTTAAATCTCATTCCTATATTTCCTTAAATGAGTTCCAATTTAATAACACTCTGAATCATCAGTTACCTTTTCCCTACTAATTAAATTTTCCATTACTGATAATAATTTAAGTTTTTATTATTTACATTTAAGATATGTTCTTTAGTATTTTCATTATTCATAAAATGATTCCCTCTTGTGATTGAGAATTTCTTCAACTAACAGCTCCAATTATGAAAGAATAAGTTTAATATTTTAATTTAAAATGAATAATTATTGATACTTTGCAAAAAATTAAGATGGTGACTAGGAAGAGCCAGGCCATTCACTAAAAATGAAAGTTTCAAAAAACAAATTTAACTTTTGTATTCCACATGAGTGACACCTGGAAGCATCTGCAGTAACTTGAGACAAGGATTTCTTAAGCAGAGCTAAAGACCTCTGTAAAAGTAATTCTGGCATGCAGATGGAGATGTTTATGAAGGTGAGCGGAGTGAAGTTAATGCTGTTTAGACAATCCTTCTTTCATTTTGTGTAATAAGCCTTTGCAAATTACTAATAATTATTCATTTTAAATTAAATTTTTTCACTTATTTTTCATAAATATCATAAGATGATTGATGATCATAGAAATACTTCAAGCATTCCAATATAAAAGAATAATAATTTTAAACACCAACATTATTTTTAAAATAGAAAGTCATAGAGGAGGAATTAATAATTTTACTTAAGGTATATGGCAAAGTTTTTATTAAATAACATTTTTAATTTTAAAACATTATTTCTATATAAAAAATATATATGATAAATAAATTTTAACCAGGCATAAAGCAAGAATCAAAATATTAAAGAATAAAAATTATTGCCTGTTTTTTTTATAAGTTTAGAGAAAGTTATTGATTTTTAAAAAATTATGAGAAATTTTTTATTTTAAATTATATATTAATTAAGAAAAAAATTAAAATCGGAAGAGTAGTAATCTAAAGTAAGAAGACAAACTAAGTATCACACAACTAATCAGAGATGTGTAAATATATCACCTCACCAAATTACTCTGTCATTATACCGAAGCGATTACTGGAGCCTAATCACAGTAGAAGAATTAACGTGCATATTCAATCATATCCTTAAATTAATCAAAACATAATGCACTAGTTCTACAACTCACTTAGGAAATGAAATTTTATGCAACCAGATTTCCATAATAGTAAGATAAACTGGTAATGATAGAAATCCTAAAACTAAATATATTCCTTCGAAAGAAAAACAATAAATTGAAAGAAAAGTAACTATACCTTTTGATAAAACAAGCGAGCAAGAGAGAAACTTTTAAAGCTCTACTTCTTAACTTAAACCTTAAAAGCCATTGCATCTCTCATATAAAAGAAATATGCATAAAAACAGATCAATGAAGAAGCCTATAAACAGCTTGAAGAATTAAAGAAAAAGGCTTTCGTCAAAAAATCTGAATACCAGCACTAATACTAATGATAAGAGCTTCAAAAGAGTTTGGCAAATAAATTTCCTAAATAGTTCCCAATCAAAATTAACTTATTGAGCCTACAGAGATAGTTCAGATAAATAGAAGCCAAAATCTTTTAGAAACTTTCTCAGGAAGTTGTGAACTGGATAGTTAGGAATTCTCACTACAAAATAGAAAAATTATTGATTTTGACATTAATGTCACAAATTAAGAGATGACTGTCCTTATAAAATTAAAATTAATCATCTATTTAATAACAAAAAAAAATAAAATATTTTTGCTTAATTTACGGGTTCATCTATTAAATAACTATAACATTATTTAACTTAAAACTCAAGTATGATCTCATGAAGAATGAAATTTGATGAATGGAACACCCATCACTAAATTGAGAAAGCAATTTAAGAATTGTAAATTAGAGTTACGACACTTTATCATACAAGCAACTATTACCATACCTATATATAATCAGAATATGCCATTCTCATTTAAAAGAAGCTTTCAATACAGGCTTAACTGGTGGCATAATAAATGAACAGTCTCATAACAAAAAGGAAGATTCCACATGTTTAAAATTGGAAAAATTAGCAAGACATTTCATATTTACTAATACTTCTTTGCCAAGCAAAACTTTAATATCACGAGTAAAACAAAGAAACGAGCGACACTATTGATAAAATAGAAATAAACAGAAAATAAATTAAATTGTAAAATATATAACTGACATAAATTAAATAAAATTTTACATTATTGATTTATATAAAAATAACAAGAAATAATGCGATAAATAATTGAAAGTTTTACTTCTTTATTATCAACTTTTATATATTAAATATTTCATGGTTTTTTTAATAAATATTTCCCAAAACATTAGTGATTTAGCGGAGAGACTAAAGAATATTATATTGAGTCTTTTAGTTAGTACCACCTCCATATTGCTTTATTATATTGTTTAAAAAAAATATTTAAATATTACTTTAAGAAACTTTCTAATAGACTCCTATAAAAATGAGTGATTCTATGACTCTCTTAAAATGTTCATATTTTAAGTTAACTTTATAGTTTCACATTTTTTCGATTTTACTAAGTAATTATATAAAAATCTTTTTCTCCAAGTTTCTTAGATATCAATTTTTGTCATAATCCATTATATTTTTGTTAAATGATAATTACAATCATGCCATTTATTAAGTTTATGCACTTAAATTTCCAAAATAAATATTCTATAAAGTAGATTCCATAATTCTTAGTTATGATTTTCATAGCAATCTGGAAAGCATTACATTTATATTATTTTTATTTTTAATTTTTATATTTTCACCAAGTCAAAATAACAGTTTAGTAGTCTCCATCGCATAAAGAGCTTGTCTACTTTGCTTAACCAGTGAGTTACTTTTTCTATCAAAGATTGCACACAACTGGCAATATGGGATGTATTAGCTTCTTTGCGCTTTTTTGGTTTCCTCAAATGTAGTGAAAAGTGCAGTTGATTGTCAGTATATTACAATGAAAAGAAGAGTACCGATTAAAGACACCAATAAGGCATTTTCTTATACCCATCAGTGTTCGAAGCTACCACTGCTAGTGTCTGAAAATATATTCTCAGAATTGATAGACCACAGAGAATTATTTTTCAATTTATCTCATAATGTTGAATCTTACAAGCATTACTCAATGCTTCTAAT
>ARYC01011521.1:0-13352 GCA_000711775.1 Oxytricha trifallax
TTTTTATGTTTACTTGACATCTTAAAAGTTTGCTGATCCAAAATTAAACCAAAAAATTCAATTGATAATTATAAATAATATAATAAGTTACATTTCAATAATGTTAGCTTGAGTAATAACTTAAGTTTTTACAAAAACATTTAAAGTTATGAAAATATTGATCCTTAATAATTTTAATAAAATGTTAATTTTATTTTTTGTGGTTTGTAATTAGCATAAACTTTAAGCTCCTTGAGATAACCTTGAAAACTCAAGCTTTAAGCAAATAAAAGAGAACGTCTGGTACTCAGCGTTAAAAATGGCTTTTACTAACTGCCCATATATTCTTTATTAAAATACATTTCATACTCTTATGCTTTCATGTAGAATAAGTAGTGATTTTTAAATTATGGGAGATAATTTCAATATTTTTAGTAACAAATAAATAGTGAATTGGATATAATTATAATGAATAATTCAGGTTAAATTAAATGATTCCATTAGCTGGCAGTAACAGGTGACTTTAGTACTTATTAACCATCCAAGAGACCTCTATGATATTAACATATATTTCATAATAAGATATCTAATATTCAAAATATTTAAACATTTAATATTGCAAACTACCAATTTGAAAACTATACTCGCATGAAAGAAGTCCACAGTCCAAACTGCTTGCTATTAATTAGTAATTTGAGTTGTCTGTAACATATATCCAAACTTAAAAATTTAATTACTTTAATTTGAATTTAAATTAAAATTCTTTAAAATAAATCAGTATTAGTTTTCATTTTTAATTCAAAATATAACATTTTGATTTAAATTTATAAAACTTCGACCAAAAGATCTTAGCTATCGCTTACTTCAATCAAACCTAAGGATGAAAGTTTTATCTAACGAGTATATTCTATTTTATTACTTAAGGCTATGCAAGAATCTGTAGTCGAATCATATTGATACTCTTTATCGCAAATAACCAAAGGATCATTTAAAATTTATTAGTTTTGTATCTAAATTTGTTATATAAATTGAATTGTTTTTTATATATATATATAAATTGAACAAAAGAAAAATTAATTTCCATTCTCCCCTAAATATTTTATTTTAAAAAAGATTTTTATAAAAATAATATCATTCATCCATTGTGAATTGGAATTAGACAAAGGTTTTTAACCCAAATTGTTAATAGAAGAGTCAGTGAGTGAAAGCTAATTTGAAAAATTATATTCAAATTTCTAATATTGCAAAAGAGAAGCAGGATAAACTTTGTCCAAGTATTGCCTTCTGTAATACATCAAATCGTGTTGTGTTCTCATTGGAGCCCAGATTCTTATAAATTTTATCTATCCAAACAATCGCAGTCTTTCGAAATTAATTATTAAAAAGATTCTAAGTTCTTTGATAAACACTGCCTGTGAAGCCCCACCAGCACTATCCTAAGCAATGTATAATGAACTGCTTGTGAATTGAAAGTCAGCAGCAACCCAATTTGATTAAAAATCAGCATCATCTCCTTAATATAGGATAATCTATGCAGGGTTTGATTTTGGGTTGTGCTCATTGAAACTACCAGCATAGTAAACTAAATTCGATTTATAATTATTAAGAGTTAATCCCAGTTAACCTCTTAATTGTAAAATATTAACTTTATAGATATATTTAACAACAAACTAATAAAATTAATTAAATTTAACATATTAATTTCAAATAGAACTCCCCAAAAGTATCTTTATTTTTTATCAATATCTATAATAATAAATTTTAATACTCGATTCTCATTTTAATGTAAGTAATAAATCTAAATACAGCTTAGTAAAATCTTTGTCAAACTTAAGCAATATTAGTTTTAAATAAAAATAAAATTCATTACAAACTATAATTTGATAAATAAGGTAAAGTAAATTTGATAGAGATATTAAATATAAAAAAATATCATAAAAAATATTGATAGTATTTTACTTTTATTTTATAGGAATTAGATATAAATAACTATAATTGCTTGTAGGATTATTTAACACTATAATTTAAGTTTAGTTCCAAGAATTATAGCCAATTGTTGGGGCAGCTAAAGCACCACTCATTACTTAATTGTTCATTGTAAAATGCATAATATTTAAAGTAGGATCAACACCAAACATCATTTTTGTGCATGATGCAGGATTTGCACATTCAGTCAAGAAATAGAATCTTAATGAGATATTATTTATCATTTAATTGTATTACAAAGAGGGTATATTATATGAATAAATTTTAATAAACTTTTCTTTTTGCACTTCAATTTTATAAAGGCAATTTCAACCTCATTTTACATTGGAGGTCTGACAACTTCACAAAGTTTTTCAGGTTTCTTAAGGCATATAAAAATATTCAATAAATATAGATCTATTGGTTAATCTAGAGCAACTCTTAGACATCAATCAGGTCCAAATATTAATTAAGTTCTTATGATTGAAATTTATTAAAATAGTTATCTAAAAATTATTCTTAAAAATTAAAAAATAGTTAAAATATTGGGTTAGATTATTCAGATTTGTTAGCTCTGTACCCTTTAAATGAGCCAATTGGAAATTATTTAAGGGAATAAGTAAGCGGAATATAGACTGCTTTTGACTATAATAATTATGATATTATCGAATATTCAATTTAACCCCTAATGTGTAGCGGAGATACTAAATACTCTAATAATGGCTATTGTGAAGGTGATACTTTTTAATTGATTATAAAAGCTGTAATAGTATAAGTTATAAAAAATAATATGTTGATTAATTCTAATAAATTATTGCCTATATTTTAACATAGGTGATTAAAGAATTCTATAGCTTTTAAACACTCTCTCTATTACAGTTCCAAATAAATCCACAAAGTGTTTCACATCAATATTCTGGACATATCTCTAGGCATTCTCTACATTGACTGTCTCCATGCAGGATAGATTTATTTTGATTTTTGACTACAATTTAAACACTATTGAGCTTTAAAATGCTTTTGGTGGCAACACAGTGATTTTTACAATAAATAGTAGTTTGTAGAGTTTATACATGGATAAATGGATTTAAGTTGGGGTTAAGATATGTGAATAAATTTCAGAAATATAGTTGTTAATTAGTTACTAAAATACTGTGGGAGAGATGAGTAGTCAAGTTAAATTGGATGAGAATTTTATTGTTAATTATTCTGACAGTATTGTCAAATAAAAAGGATTATATAAAATAATTATTACTATTAAACCACATTCTTGAATAGTATTTGATGATACTGATAAATTATTAGATATTAAAGTGACAAATAATTCTATCCTTGGCTATTCTAAATTATATCTAAAAGAGTTTCAGTTTTATGAAAATTATATGTCAACCTAATGGATTACATAATATGGCTTTATCTCCAAAAACTAAGATATCAATCATAGTTATAAAAATTTCTTATAATTTCCATTTAAATATGATAGATAATCGATAATTATTTAAATCAATGCACTGATTGGATATTATAAGCTTAACGAATTTACAGGCAATTATTTAAATAATTAAGCATCAAACTAAAAAACAGATGATTTCATCAAAGATTCAACTATGAGCAATATAAAATGGGTTTCTGAATATCAAATCAATTAAGTGAGTTTATATAATGCAGTAGCTGGGTATGGCACAGGATTAAGTAAAATGGAATAGATTTATTGTTTTGAATAAGATACTTTTGAAAAACTAATTATATTTACAATTTGAAAAGAAAATTCCAGCAAGAAAATATATTATTATTCATTCTACTTAGTTAGTTGATGAGCACTGCGAGAGTTATGCAAGTTGTAGCTCATCTTGTTTCTTCTCTAAAGAATTGAATTGAATTAGGATATTCCTATTTTAAATATTATTAATTATCAAGAATGTTCAGGACCACAGGATATTGATTGCGTTTAACAGCCTCTTTCAGGAATATACCAAAATACTTCAATGTCTAATTAATTTCAATTGTCATTTTATTATGATTGATTTATGAAAATTTTAAAACCCTAAACCCCTTTAAAAATAGAATGAATAGTTATATCAATCAATTTATCTAGTAACTAATTATTACCTAGACTGCTACAAACTATGTGCAACCTGCACCTAACCATTTATAAATGGCGTTTGTCAAACATGCCTAACAGGAACTTATTCTTACAAAAACAGCTGTTATGAAGAGTGTCCATCAAATACATAAAGTGGTTATGATGAAATAACTTAGTAAAATGTTTGTTACATATGTGATAACACAGACTGCATTTGTGAATATAATAAGCAAAATGACCCACTTTTATTTATAATATAAAACATTGGAACTTTTGTTCCTAATAATATGCATGTCATTCAATTATTAAGAAATTTTAATTTCTAAATAATCAAAAATGAGTGTTATGGGTGCATCACTGGAAGCACCTCGTTGTTTATTATAAGTCCTGTCAGTAATTGCATAACATGAATGTCCGATAAGAAACATATTTATGATAGTACAAACCTTAATGTGTGATGTTTGTCATCCATCATGCTCTTCATGTTTCGGGCCACTCAACGGATAATAATAATTATTTAATTACATCGCATATATTTTTTGAAAGAAAATATTTACTCTAGTTCCAAATTGATAACCATATTTTAGTATTTATAATGCTATTCTTGTTCTTACGATTATTTTGCGTTAATTGAAAATACCTGTGTATATCCAGTTTGTAGTACGAATCAATATTAAAATGAGACAACCAAAATATTTAATATTTATTTATTCATTTAGTAACTGGAAATCTAACTTGTATAGTGTTTTTAATGCTATAAAATTCTGTTTACATTTATAAATTTAAATTAATAAAAACATGCATTGACTGTGATGAGAGTTGCTAAACATGTACAGGCATGTCTCCCTATAACTGCACTCTTTGTTAAGTGGGATACATAAAGTTTTATGATAACCCTAAATCTAAGAAGTCAGGTTATTGCAAGAACTGCGATCTTATTTAAGGATATTCAGGCATTGATTAAAATGGAGAATGTATTGAAATTTGTAAATTAAAAAACTCCTATATTCTTATATAATTAATAAATAATGATAATATTGAATTATAAAGAAGTATTTTATATAATTAATAAATCTAAATGTAAATTTATAATTTGCGGAGATAAGATAAACTACGGATAGACTGAATGCGACGATGGAAACACAATTTCAGGAGATGGTTGCAGCGAACTTTGCAATAGAGAAAGATTTTGCATGCAATACAACCGGGACATGCCTGTATACTAAAAAGCCAACGCCTTTTATTAAATCAATTTCAAAATCAAACGTTATCACTATATCATATTAAAACTTGATTAATTGTTGCAAAAGGAATTATGAAAATATTACTAAAAAAGAATACAAATAATTATATAAAATTAAATCATTTGATGAAGAAGTTAAATATTCTTCAGCAGGGGCGTTAGGCGTAAAAGATTTGGAGATAAATATAATAAAAAGTGATGGTACTGAAGTCACTTTTACATGGTCAGGAGAAATTGGTAGTGATTTCACATCTTGCAACTGTTTTTAGATTTAATTAGACTTAAGAGAGTCATAGATTAAAACTCTTTATTTTAATCAATAATGTATTCAGAAATTAATTTCTATGTATAATTTTAGTTCAGTCAGTAGATGGAACAGAGGTATACAAATTTAGTAATCTCCTTAATAATTCTTTGTAGAAAATCTAAATATATTTCAGACCAGATGGAGAGAAATTTACTTCTATAGATCATTCATATTTAGCTGTAAATGGAAATTCAGCTTCTTCTAAAGTTTAGGCTTAAGATTACTATGACCCAGAGACAAAAAGGACAGGTAAGATTTAATAATTTTCTCTAAATATTTTACTAAATTAATTCTTATAGTTTCAAATATCAAGGGGCAGTCTATATCAGTACTAACTACATCCCTAAGTTTAAAATTTGCAGTTAGATCTGTAATTGTAAGTTTTTTAACAATAATTTTTCAATATAAATTCAAATCTAATTTTCTGAAATTATTAGGAAAGGAAGTATGGGAGAGATGTTTGAGTTGATCAACACAATTTAAATACTTTACTATTTACCATTGATTTAAGTTCACTATACTGAATTCTTAAGAGACAGTCTTTCAGGATTAGAATTTGCTAATTTGGATATCTTATTACCAGATAAGAGTGATGAATTGATAATAATATTTTTAAATTTTTAAATAAATAAATTCTTATTTATTAAGAATAGTCTATTGCCAATAGAATCATTCCTAGTATTTAAAACCCTTTAATTAAAAAGGTATATCTAAGTTACTTATTGATTAAAATGTTCATCATATGTTTTAAGAATTTTTAGGATTATGGTTTAAATTTGCTAATTATACCAATATTTTTGAGAAGTTTATTGAATGTGAGTACATAGATTTATTTTTAAGTAATTATTATAGAGAAGTGATGATTTTAGTGATTAAATTTAACTTTTTTTAAAAATATTTGCTATGATGTTAATTATCACTTTAGACTTTTAAGTTTCACTGTTTTTTTTTGGAATTAAAGTTCAGGGGATATAATCAAAATTCAATGCCAAAGAGGCTTTAAAATATATTTTCCGACTATTTTCGTTTTTTAAGAAAAAGCAACAGAAGAAAACCTCAAGCCCAATTTAAATGAGAATCAGGCAAAAACATTTTAGTATATCATTTTTTAATGTGATAATCTTTTTAAAAAATGAAGCTAAATTGATAGACGTGATATCAAATATCTAAATTAGAATTTTATAATCTTCTATTTTTGTTAAATTTATAGATTTTATTTTTTGCATAGAGCTTATGAAAATAGTTTTAAGTTCATGCATCTTGTTTTGTCTATTTTTATCTATAAAGCTTTTAAAGGGTACCTTTCGCCACCAGAAAAGTTTCTTCATCATAAGTAAAAATATAATATTTTATAAATTTTTGAAAATCCTTGTTATCAATTTTGATCCAATTATTCATACTTTAACATGCAAATATACTTATCTATCATTATGAAAATGCTAATCAAAATTTCATAATAATTTTTTATTAAAGTTACTAGTTTTTAATGGTTTTTAATAAATACAATTATTGAAAATTATCGACTAATATAAAATTATTGATAAATGGTCATAGAACAATGAAATTTTTATTTATTTCGAATTTTTTGGGGGGAAACTTTCGTAGATTGCATAAATTGACGTACTATATTTTTTTGATATTTGAGACTCATTTCATATAACAATGAGTGAATATTTCAAAAAGCTCTCTCAATAAAAAATAAAATTATAGATATAAAAAGACTTTAATCTTTTAATAAATTGTAATTTTTAAAAAAAAAAACCTTATGAAAAGTATTTTGAATTTTGAATGACATGTCTATGGCGTATTTTATTTCAATTTTTCAATTTTAAACAATTTATTTAATTTAATTTTTGCTTTTTACAATTTCACAACTAAAATGTAGTCAATATTTCATGAATAATTTTTATAAAAAAGTAGCAGATTTTGACAAGTATACTAGCTTAGATTAATGGAAGGTAATGAATAAAAGATTGTGAGTATAAGTCCCTTATAAAATTTACGTATCTCTTTAATTATATTCATTTTTATGGCTCAACAAAGTTTGAAGATTTAAATAAGTTCGTATTTTAATTTGAGACTTTTCATATCTGTTCAAATTGATAATTTTTTCATGCACTATAGATTTGAATAAGATTTAATTTAAATTTGTAAATATAAGAATTTTTAAAATTAAAGGATGATTCCTAAATTTCTAGAATCATATGTTATAGATTAAATATTTTTCCAAATTTTTTTCTTAGTATAATAATGCAATAGTTTTTAACTGGAATTCATGGAAAACGTTAATTTAATAATAAGCTTTGAATAATAAAGAAAGATTAAAAGAATTTATAAAAGCAAAAAAGAATTTATTAAAAACAATAGACAAATATTGAAATTGCTACTAAGACAATCTCTTGCCTCACTTAAAAGAATAATTTGAAATATCTCTACATATTTTTAATCAAAAGTTTGTAAAGTATTTAGATAAATTCCATTTTAAACTTGCCTAAAATTCTAAATAAAAGCATATATTCTATTTAACCCAAGATTAATAGCAACTTTAATTATTAAATATAAATCTCACTTATAAAAAGGTTTTGGGGTTTGATGGTATAAAATTAAATGCATTATAAATCAACAATAATTAATGTTTAAATTTCTCATCAAAAATATATCCAATTATTCAATAGTTAATTTGATGATCAGCCTATAAATTAAGCTTTTTATGATTTTGGAATTCATGGAACAGTTTTTATGATAGCTTACAAAAATAAAATTTTAGTTTGGACATGTCTTGTGCTTTTGTTTCCAATATTTAATATAATCACTTTCTCGTATAAAAGGAAAAATGGGTAATTTTATTGTTCTAATTTTAATATAATTTAAATAGATTCAGGAAAGTATTAGACAAAATAGATAGTATATATAGATATAATTTTGCCTTACAGTTGTTTATCGAACTATATCTAGAAATGACCATATTAAACTTTCTCAGCTTTTACAATGTACTCACTTTTACTATAATTCTATTAGATTTAATATTTTTATAGCTGTAATTTAGAAATTACTTGAGTTAAAAATTACAATTGAAATAAACTTTAACTTATCATTATTTAAATTCAAATCAAGCATAAGATTATCTAGGAGCTGTTTATTACTAGCGTTAATTAGTTTATCAAGTATTAATGAAGCATTTATGATAATTTATATAATTAGATTGAAGTTGCTTTTTTTAGGTTAAAAGTTTGACATCAAAAAGTTAATGCTTTCCTATCATCTTTATATATAAAATGTTCTTTTTTATGGCCTGTTTTCTGCTACTTGATTTATTGATACAAAATAAAAAAAGGCTAAAATAATGAAAAAAATGAAACATTCTTAGTATCCTTAGTTTATCAATTTTTCCCTAATTATTAAACTTTCAATTTAATAATTTAGAAATTACTCTTAAATAATTGGATCAGTTGTATCATTCATATTTTTTGTAAGAATAATCGTTTAATATTTTTAGGCTGCCATTATTGTATGTCCAGTTTTTCTGCAAGACTTGATTATGAGAAAATTTGATATTTTAGATACAAATAGATTTTAAAAAAGATTTTAAGTACTTTTAGAGAATCAAAAAATAGACAAAAATAAAACTGTCAAAAACTTCTGGATCCCATTATTTTTTATGAGAAGGTTTTGCTATGCAGCTACTATTGTGATCTTAGGAAATAATGGCAAAATATAATTAATCATAAGCACATTTCTTACTTTTGTATTGCTCTCGTGGGTTGTTTATTTTAGACCTTTCAAAACCAAATCATAAAATGCTGTAAATTTAAATTTAAAATTTAATTAAATAATTAATTGCTATCGTAATGCTAAATGAAGGGACTATTTTACTGTGCTTCCTTACTTCATTTTATTTTATTGATAAAGATAGGCCAGATGATGAAAGAATGACATTTTCCTATGTTATCATTTTCGCTATCATCAATTGTGTCTTTATCAATTTAAATATCACAATAATTTTAGATTTGAACCTATAACTTGAAAATTATTTTAAATTATCAACCTAAATTCATGGAATCAACATGTCTATCAAAATATTATTTTATTTTCTTACTAGTACAAAAAGCTTAGAGAAGCTTCCCAATGAAATGAAGTCTAAGAGACTACAAAATAAAAACAAGATAGCAAATGAAAACTAAAAGCTTGAAAGATTTAAATTTTTCTCAAGAAACTTAGCAGGATGGATTGAAAGATACTATTTAATTTGGTATGACTCAAGCTAAAACTAAATAGTCAATATTGCTGTACTATAAATAAAAATGTTTTTTCTCTCTTATTAAGTTCTCTTTAATAAAAAAGTTGATTTTAATTTCATTATATTCCGAAGGAGAGGATATAGTTCTATAAATATAAGAAATCAGTAATTAAATCAAGGCTTAAAATTTGAACATAGTACACCTCAGGGTCTGACACCATTCTAAAATACAGATTCTTTAAATCAGTAAACTTCTGTAAATACTGATCATAATTTATTGGTAACTAGAGGCAGCCAGATATACACTAAATTCTTTTCAAATAATACTCAACAATCTCAACGTAATAATTAACAAGCAACTCGCCAGACTATAATAATGTCTATTTGTTATTTATATATTAAGATTTAAAATCCGTTAAGTTATCAATTAAAAATTAAAGTATAACTAACACAGTGAAGTAAATGTTAAACTCAGATTTAAGTGGAGTGTTCACTTCGCACACTCAAAATAGTAACTATTAATTCTCAAAATTTAGAAAGTAAAAAGTAACTTAAAATTTGATTGATGAGAAGCTCAAGAACTCATAAACATAAATCAAAAACACTAAAAGTAAGTTCGTTAAAGCAGACTACTATAATTAATAATTTCAAGCTGATTAACAGATCTCTTCTACGTTAAAAACTCCAAGAGAAGGCAAAAATAAACCTCCGAAGTCTTAAAGACCTAAAAATAAATAGAGAGAAGATGATATTCTAGAATCTCTAAGTAGAAAAGCCATTATGAAGGGAAAATCTTAAACGGCAGTGAATAAGAGAGAGGATGACGAAAATGAATTAGACTCATTGGTTAATAATCATCCATTAATGATGAACTTTGGTAGTAAGGACTCTAAAGAAGATAGGTTATTCAGTCATAAGCAGAAATTATTTATTTAAAACTTATAAATTTATTAAAATTAAATTTATCTCAGTCATTCTAAGAAGATAAAGACTAAAACCAAATTAGAAGATTAAATTGACAAAATGGTCACAAATATTTATTCTGTAAATACAGAAGATAATTTTAGCAATTAAAATACCACTCATCAAGAAATTAAAAATTATTATGATTAAATTTATTCTTTCTCCCATTGTCCTTTCCAATTAAAACTGAATTTTTATAAAACTTTCGTAAATTTATAAAGAAATGATTTTAACTTAATACAAAGAGATTAATTGAATTCTCCATCAATTCAAATATCACCAATGTCTCAACTTTAGCAAATAATTAACTATAATAAAATCCGCAAAATAAATAAAAAACGATAATTTAAGAATAAAAACCTCAAACTTTAAGGATCTCCCCGTAATTTAGTCTCCTTCTAATTAGCCTCTCATTTTATAATAGAAAACTACGAGCTTTTTCAAACAAAACAGGCAAAAATATATTTTTAAATATTTTAATACAAAAAACATCAATTTCTATATAATTATAAAAGACCATGTAAATTTCAAATAAATTAAACAGTAGAAAATTATCGCCATCTGATAGATAAAATTCTTTTATAAAATAAATGAGTTCTAATTTGAATCATTCTCGAATTGATGAGGAAGAAGAAATAAATCAGGTTAATTAAAATATTTCCAAGAAGAGACCAAGAGGGCATAAATTAGGAAAAATTATTATAGATATTGCAAAATAATTAAATATTCAAAATTAAAGTGATAAAAATGTTGTTTTATTTGAATAATTATATGAATATTATGAGTTTAGTGTGGTGGTAATTTGTGGAGTTATAAACAAATATTAAATAGCAAAGATTTAAATTTAAATTCTAAAATTATATAACGAATTTCTAAATTTATTAATTTCGCATTAATAGTAATCATATTGATATTTTTTAATTAATTATTTATCTAAATAAAACATATTATTTATAAGTATGCATTTATTAGAAATTTTCGAGACTATCCTGTTCTCTAATAATTTAGATTTCGATTAAGATGAATATAAGAATGAAAATTCATAATAAATATAAAAGAATGATAATGAAATAAGTATAGATGAATTGGAGGAATCTAAGTATCAGGAATTTCAATTTAATTGAGAATAAACATATTAATTAAAATTACTAAAATTTATTTAATCATGAAATTTAATTTAATGTCATATAATAATAATTTGAAATATTTATTTTTAATATTATAGAAAAATACTAATTATTCTTTTAATTTCTGATAATTTGATGATTTTATTTAATAATTATATTTTATCTACACAAAGGGCAATGACTTACCTAAAGCTAAAAACAAATCAATCACAATTTTTTGAATTACATTTTTTAAAAGTATTTTTTTCTGAATATTAATCAGTTGTTTCTTTGAAAAGTGTTAGATAGAATTATCTCAGTGAATCTTTACTTTTGGCTAATATATATCTTCTTTAAATTATATTTTCATTGTAAAAGGCATTTAATTTTTAAAAATAAGTTTAATCAATACATTTAGAGTAAGTTAATATATTTTTTCTCCTTATTTTAAAAATACTGCTAAATTAATTAAAAATTAAATTGCTTAAAATAATGTCATAATGTAATATTAAAGAGGAATATAAGTTAAAATTTTATTTTGATATTCCTATAGAATTGACAGCATAGATAATACAAAGATTCAAAGAATTTCCAAAGTCATTAATAATTTATGGTTACATTCTAATAAAAATTCCTCATTTCATAGATAAATCGAAAAATAATCTAAAAATATATATTTTTATGCAAATAAATATATATTCATTTTCACATTTATTTACTAAAAAATGTTTTTTTATTATGAACAGATTACTTTCAACAATTCCAATAGCATATTTTAGATTTTAATGATCAAATGCTTAAAATAGCAGTGATTTTAACATTATCAATAATTTAAAATAATTATGTCTAAAAATTTTTTAAAGTCAAAATTTTGGTGGGTGCAAAATTAAAGCAATTCTATTTTTAATCATAAATTTTTATTGAATTAAATAAAAAGATATATTGTATGTATAATAGTAAAATTAGTAAAAATATCCTGACTAATATTGATCCCAAAATAATTATTAAAAATTAATAATAATAATAATAATAATAATAATAATAATATCAAAACATTCTATAAAAAAGCAAATATGCAAACTAATTTGATAAATAACATCACTTGCTGTCGTTAGCATATCAACTATACTGAAAATAAACTCAACTGAAAAATTACTCAAAACAAAAATAAATTCAATTGGTTTTTAATTTTGGGAGTTCTTCTCTTTTTGCTTTAACCCACTTTTCAAGGTAAAATTTAGATATAAAACACATATAAATCATAAGGGGAAGTCAAATTTATAGGTTTATGTAATTTAAAAGTAAACAAAACTAATTTTTCTTAAATTTCATAAATTTTCTTCTTAATTTAAGTGCAATTAATGTTCTGTTTTCTATTTCCCTATTAAATCTATTTTATATAATTTTGTAAATTTAACTTTTTTACTTCAATCATAAATCAACATTCCTTAATATATTTAATTCTAGAA
>ARYC01011522.1:0-11894 GCA_000711775.1 Oxytricha trifallax
CTATCTATCTTTAAATTATAAATTAAATATTTCTATTTTATACAATTTTTATGTTATAATAAAATTTTATATATATAATAAGAGAATAAATTTGAAATCGGAATATTAAATTAAATACAAATAATTAAGCATTTAATCAGACTAATGATTGTCAGATCAGCAAAATTTGATAATTATGAGCAAATTTGTTTGGAAATTAAAAATTAGAATTACTGTAATAGTGTATATTTGAGCATATTATATATTAATTATTTTCCAATATTTTGACCCAAAAAATTGATATTTAATATTTCAAATTAAAATTGATATTTCACAGTAAAAAATTTAAATAAATATAAGTTAAAAACTAATAATAATTAATAATTTTTGATAAATTAATTTATCTCTATGAAAATACTTTATAATTTTACTATAAAATGAATAAAAAATGCTGAAATTAATTATCCTGCATATTTTGTGATAAAACACTTACTATAAAAATGACTCTTCATTGTTGGCAAGTTTTTTTAATTTATATTTTTATCTGAAATGTTAAATAAACAAGATTATGAATCAGAATATTTTAAAATGAAAAGTGATATAATTAATTCTAACTTGGCCTATAAGAACTTTATAAATCTTTTTTTTTAATATTAATAAAATGCTCCTTAATCTATTATAAACAATGAGAAATATGATTAAATTGTTTTTATATTAAATTAGAAACAGCAAAATATTTTATTAGAAAACTATTAAAGAAATAGTTAATAAATATAAGTTTTAAATCAAAAAGGTCTTCGCTTAAAAATAGGATGAAGAACAGAGTCTCGTTTGAATATAAACTTAAACAAGATAGGGATTTAATAAAAGAAAGAAAAGAAGCAATTTAAAAATTGAAAACTAAAAAGAGCAGTAACTAGACTTAAGACTAAAACATTTATTATTAATTTCAATATTTTAAATTATAAATTATCATAAAAAAATTAAAAAAGAAACACAAAATGGGTATACTGAGCAAAGTAAAAAGGGATATATCTAAGGTTACATTGAATGTTATGAAATCTATCACCTAGCATAATACACAATTGATATCATAAATAACAACAGAGAACAGTGGGGACTACACATGCTAGAAATCCTAACCTTCATCGCTAGAAAGCTCATAAGGAAAGGCTAAATATACTTAACCAATTTTAAATACACCTTACTAAGCTCCAATACGACTAAGAAAACAAGGATGACTAAGTTCAACTCTGGACTCAACAACTTATCCAGATGTTGAGACTGGCATCTATAAACAACAAATTCATAAAGCCCCAATAGTCTACAACAAAACCCCAACAATTAAACTATAGAGCGCTTAGCAATACAAGCTTAGAAAAGACAGCTTCACCCACATAAGAGGTAGACTCAATCTCAAAAAGGGTAGTAACCATGAAAATGAAGACTACTATACAATTAATGAAAATCACACATCCCTATACAGAAACGCCAACCTCATAACAAAAAGAGTAATTTACTCAGACAATGAGGAAGACTGGAGTTATGTAGAGGAAAAATAAAGATATGACGAATATGATATAGAAAGCTCATAAAAAGACAGTTCAGATGGCTTTCATATTACATGGAAAATGACTCAAAAGAACAGTAAGAAGCCATTAACCATACTCCCACTCAACCAGCCTAAATTTCTAATAACGTCAAATACGTCACAGAGTAAAATTAGTACTAAATAGGAAATTAATAAGAAATTAAAAACAAAAATTTAGTAATAAATATGGATCTTAATTAAAGTGAAAATAATTAATAAATTAATTATTATTAAACTGGATCACAATAGGAAATGAATACCATTTCAAAGGCGTAAATATAAGACAGATTTGACAAAAGAGAATCATGCATCACAATTTTGATGAACATAATCAATTCCAAAATGTACTAAGTAATTAAAAGAAACTCAAATGCAATCTCAGGCATGTTTATCAATTTAAACACACAGTCTAGTCGAATTAATCAACTTTAATGACGACCAACTAGGACTACTTATCAAATAGCAAACAAACTCGGCAGTCGAAACTCCAAAAGACCTAGTAGATTTTATAAAAATTTTTAACCTAGACATATTGAAAAATGTCACTGCTAATGAAGCCAGTTGCATTTCTGTTAGCTCTGAATATCATGATCACTAAACAAGGTAAAAATCTACTTGAAATGCCTGTAAAAGCACGCTTATTTCTTAAAAAGTGATTTCATACTATTAGTTAGTCACGACCAGATGCTAAGAAAATATTGCGTAAAAAAACCTAAAATTCTCAATTGCAGTGTAGAATTTCGACACATAATTCAAATTCAAAGACATGGGAGACCAAATACAAATTCTAAACCGCAAAGGAAAAGGAAGAAAAAGAAGAAGATAGAAGAAGATGAAGACTCAGTATAACGGGAGAGAGTCTCCAAATTAACTGAAAGGACTAGTCTCTTACAAGCTACTATGCTTATTTGATGGAGGATCCCAAGAGACTTCAATGTGATCAACTTATTATTATTTATTATCTATTTCTATCAATATTTTATAATGATTTCTAAAATTAAATCCTAAAATATTAGAAAACATATCTTCTAATCTTAATGGTTCTAAGTATCACGAATAGGGAATAATACTAAAAAATACTGTAAAATATGTAATCGAATTAAAGGTTTATTATATTTAATGAAAACAATTTATTTCTATTCATAAAATATAGTTATTTATGAATAGGAGATTTATAGTAATGAATTATAAAATTAACAAATATTTATATGATTCTATCTCCAGACCTAGCTGACGGAAATCGATAAATAGCTTGCTTTATATTTCAAATATAACTCGAAAATATAGAGTAGCTGATGCTTATTAAGAAAACCAGTGAAAAAATGTGATATCTAATGGATAAATATAATGTTATATATTTATTCAAAATAAAAAGATTGCTAAAATACATAATGATATTGAAAATTAATATATTTCTGTAAATAGTGAATTGAACTTATTCGAAAGAAAAATAAGTAATTAATATAAAAATATATTTTAACTCGAGTTGTATTAAGTATGGAGTAATTAATGTTAAATATTGTCTGATAGTTTCTGTACAGTGACCATATCATGAATGACTATAATGACGTTTCTGGGTAATTAGAAGTCAAAGAATTTAATTTGCATACTTAAATTCACACCTGACCTCTTTCTCATGGTCATGCATGCGACCATCAATCTTAAGAAAATCCCTATAATAACCAAATCATTGGTCAATGTCTGACTAGGAACTCTACCAGTGGTGACCATATGACCCTTAAAAGGTACTAATCTGATAGAGGAGCGTCCAAAACCTAAATGAATTAATTTAGAGCACTAATTGACCACTAGGCATCTAGACACAGTCCCTTGAAGTTAAGACCAAGGATATCAGGGTTGTGATAAAAATATAATTTTTGTAAGATTTTCAAAAATTAAATAATTATACTTTAATAATGATAAAATGGCTTTATAACTCAAGAGACACAAATCATTTTAATTAACCTATACGCCAAGCTACTCGTAAGATTAAAAGCAGGAAATTACCAAAGGGGTGTATGAACTTCTTATTACACAAGATTTTAAATGGATTATAATGGGAGATCTCACCATATACTTCTTATCGAATAATAAATATAGCTCACAAGGGAAGGCATCTATTGACATAATATTCCCACATTGAAACAGAAATGAAAGAGCGTCTGCATCAGCATCAACATCAACATCATATTACAATATCCGCCTAACAAAAATGTTTTTAAACTATATGGACAAGTGTTATATAAATAAATAGCAAGACAAGATCTCAAGAAAGTACTGATAGATTTAGTGCAAAATCTATCTAGCGCGATAACCAAAAGAAAGCTCTACAGACAACTTAAAGAGATTTATATTAAAAGTGATCTCAACGGACATATAATTAATAATTAACAAAATTATCTAGCTTTAAAACGCAGATCAAAGATATAATAATAATATATTAATAGATTAATTAAAATAATTCAGTTCTCTAGATGAAAAATAATAAAGGACATAACTCAATATATTCCATAAGTAAACTAGCAACCAACCAACCAACCATCAAGCAAAAGCGTAAGAACCTACGTATAAAGCTAAAGATAACAACAATAATAAAAGCCAGCCTTTTTCGTAATATAAACTTGAATAAAGTGATAAAGAAGAAAATACACTTAAAGCTCAAGTGCTAGATGCAGAAACTATCAAAGATCAAAGCGATTTATGCAGACCATATTCTTTTTAACATATAAAAAAATGAAGAAGCATTGACTTGAATCGTTGATCTAATTGATTGCAAATACAATGGTTAAAACAACATCCGGAAATATTTACTAAGATGGAGACATATGATCTTTTTTAAAGATGAAAAAAGAAGAATATAGTCAGTGAGATAAAGGTAGACCTACTCACAACATTGTCTCATAATAAAAGTCATCGAACTTGTTTTGTAAACTCCTTATGAGAATGAAGTATGGAATAATATTTCATTTAAACAAATGGCATATTGATAGAACTCATAAATACCCATCAAAGTCACAAAAATTATTAGCAAACTTGAAAAAGGGCATCATGCAATTGCAATTGATCTTAAGAGCGGATTTAAGAGAGTCAATTGGTATTAATTACTAAATATCATGTATGAACAATGTATCAACGAAGATGGCAAGTTAACCTAGTACCAATAATGAAATCAGAAAGACTATAAGTACAACTACAAAGAAGAAGAATTTAGAGATATTGATGAAGAAGATAGCCAAAATATGGAAGAATCAAACGATAAAGAACAAATATAGACTCTGAAAATCTGAAGAGTTTCAGAGTAATCACAAGGATTGCAGATGAATCAGACACTGCAGTAGTTTGAATTAACATTAACATAAACACATTATGAAAATAATACTGTTAAGAATAGGAGCCTTAGCCAACCTACACTATAATTTACCTAAACTTGAATATATTATTTACAAAATAATATATTAACCACATCATCAGTAAACCAAATTATTTATCCTCCTTCGAAGTATTTGACATTTTAAAAATTATTTTAAAACGACAATTCGTTACTCCAAAGAATACCAGATCAACAAAGTTATAAAATTAAACCCTTACTTATAATTTAATTAAAAAATTTAAAGTATATATAATGATAATTCAAGAATATTGCATTATACCAGCATATTAAAATATTTTGTCATTAAAATTATTCTAGGCGAGGATAACTCTTTAGGTTTGCCTATGATAATCATTATTATGATATGCGACTTAAAGGTTTTAAGCTTATATATTATACAACCTTAACCTATTTTAAAATCCAATTATTTTATTATAATAGGCATAATTTTTAGATAAAAGTTAGAAAAATATCTAAACCTCTTTTGGTGAGTTAAAATTACTATTGTTGATTAAATAAGGTATGATATCATAAGAATTTTTAACTGGACTAATTTTCAATAAATGCCTTTAATTTAATAATCAAATCCTCAATCCGTTCATTTATCATTTACAAATAAAGTTCAATGAATTCATGCCTTATGAGAAATATTTTGAAACCTTATATTTTAGATATTAAAATAGCTATAAATTGATTCTTAAGGATTACAAAGACTGAATAAATTAATAATTAACTATAATATTCATATGTTATTTGGTTAAATGTGATTAAAGCACTCAAAATTAATTTAGAGTAGAAATGAATAGTTATAGATATTGAATCTATTTGATGCTTATTTCTATTTATTTTGTTATAAATTTAAAGTTAATTCTGAAATATCTTCCTAATTACCTATTGATTTTATATATAATAAAATAATTCAAGTGAGAGTACACTTTTCCTCAATAAGTTCATTTGATTAAGATTATATTAGGATTTGTATATTCATAAAATATTATTAAAACGACTGATTTTATATATATTAATACTAGTGCAGATTTAATTATCACTAGGTAATTAGATTAAATTATTGATTGCTATAGCTTAATTTTATAAAAGAAGTAGTTACTCATCAAATATAAGTTATTAAACAAGATACAATTATCCTGATATATTTAGGGTGAATATGTCTGAAATAGAAAGATTTCTAAGAGATAAAGCACTATGCTTAAAATTACAAGGTAAAAATTAGTATATAATAAATAATAGGATGCTTTGTACATATTTATTGAATAATTTCTAATAGATTTATCAAATATTTATCTATAAGAATTCTTAAATTATACAGGAGTCTAACTAGATTTCTCTTATAAATAAATATATAAACTTTAAGAAATGTATTATTTACAAATCTGATGTAACTTTAAATTAACAAATAAAGTAATTGTATGTGCTAATGTTTGTACTTGTCATTAAGCCAAATTTATATAAATATAGTGGCTTATTCTTATTGAAACAAGTACAATTTTATCACAAATTTATTTATATTTTGTATAGAAGGAGATTTTAATATTTTATTTTATACTATGTTATGACTGTCTCATAAAGTAATCGTAATAAGGAATTATTCTTTTTAATTCACATAACAATTTCAAACAAGTTGCTTTCTAATGAATAAGTCAAACCACTACCATCACTTAAGTAGTATTTAGATCTTTAAAAAATTTGATACTTCTACGTGATTTATTGACTACTCAATGTAATAAACCATAATTATTATTTTATTTTTAACTCAGTCCATTTCCTTCGATGATAAATAAATACCTTATTTCATCTTCAAAAAGAAAATCCTCCTCAATAGAGCTGTCTCCCTTGATTAAACTGCTGCATTTGTCCTCCAAATTACAAAACATTCAGCTGTAAACCACCTTCACCTTAAATTAGTGATTAAATAGATTACTTTAAGTAATTAAAGTGCACTCAATACAGCTTAATTAGATATGATAAATTGTTGAAGACATACATATCTTTATAAATATATTAAAATATACATTAATTTTGATTGTGGTTAAAATAAAGGTAGAGGCGATAGAGTTCTTCACTGGCAGAAGCATGAGGAAGGTTAAGTGATGTGCTGATGATGACTCCAATAATAGTGTCAAGAGAAGCGTTGATGATAACACCAATAACTAGATAATAGAGTATCTCAAGAAGTCACAAAACTTTTAGCAATTCAAATATAAACAAATGATATTATAATCTTTGGCAATACAAAACTAACAAAAGATAGATTAATTGAAGAGAACAATCAGAGTAAAATAGTCATTAAATAGTTAAACGATGCCTTTTAATCAGGAAGAGATCTCAAGGATGATTCTGGAATTTTCATTAGTGATAAGGGTTTCTTTGCAAAGTTAAAAAGAAATCCTTTATTGCCTGAGGGAATCTTTAAGAGAATTATATTTAGCTCGTGTGGAAATCGTTAATAAATCGAAGTAAAACAGTTATATAATCCTTAATCTATGGAAGCAATATATTTAAAATAACATCATAATTTTGAATAGACCCAGTAATTAAATCACCATCAAGAACAATATGATCAATCTATTATATTTTTTGAATTAGAGAGTATCACCTTATGTATTTGCAAATATTTCCATTTCTTAAGTAGATGTCTGCTAGGAAAACGACTAATTACTAGATTATAATTTATTCTAAACAATTAATAAAATAATTACTCCAGGTCAGATGCACACTATTGCTTCGTTTTTTGTATGAAAATTATGTAATTATGACTCATTATAAAGATTGCTTACTCTAGATGTAGGAAAGATTAAATTTATGTTGTTACATTTTTATGAATGGTATTTAAGAAACAAAAAGAACGAAGCTGATTCACAAAAAAGCATTGATTACAGAAGATCTATAGAAATTTTAGTGGAGGAGTCAGTAATTGGGAGAGATCTCAGAGTGAAATAGGTTTAGGTGAAATTTCAATAAATTATTCTCAAAATCGAGGAATATCTTAAGAATTAGTCTAAAGGTTTATCAGTGACAACCCTTTCATCTCCTACATGCTTGCAATATGATTCTCGCTCATTATCTCCAAGTAAGAAGCTATGTGGTTCCAATTACGCCACGATGATGAAGTCAAATTACTAGCGACAGTTAAGAATGACTCTGGTATTGAGGAGAAACTAGAAGACTCGAGTTCATCCTATCTGTAATTAAAAAAATGGCTCATTAATCATGATTTAAGTCCAGTAATTGTTGTCATTAAATCTGATCTTGTAAGTATTAGTATATTTATATCACTTTATTTTGACATCTTTTATTTTTATCAATTTTTAATAGTTATTTTTTATACTTTGCAGACATTTAATTTATTAGCAGATTGCTTAAAATGGCAAATTTTAAATAATAGTAAAAATAGTTAAGTGTTTAAAAAGATGCATATAAAACCCCTTAAGTCAAATAAGAATAAGAATAGCCGAATCTTAATTAAATTAATTTTTAAGTTATTGAATATAAAATGAATTGTCATAATATAATAAGCTTTTGAGGATTAATGCCTTTAAGGTTTGCTTTATGAAGCTTTTGTCTTGTTTAGGCTTCTTTCTGGTGATGGCCTCATTCCCGATTGTTACCCATTTTTCTCTTTGATTGTGCACTCTTCCAAATATCTCTAAATATTTGCCATTTGGGCAAAATTGCTCAATAATCTGATAAAGCTGCTCTGGTTTTCTGGAGGATTCAGTTACCTTTTCCACTATTATATTTGGGGCCTTATGAGTTTTGGTTATTTTTGATAATTCAGCAAATTTGCCTTTCTTTCTAGCAACAATGCAAAACTCAGTAAAATGTCTTAGATAGAATCCTATATTGTCCCTCAAAAGATTCTCTTTGCTGATCTTAATCCATGTAATTAATTCGATTCTTTCATATCCTATCTTCTCCAGGTATTGTAGAGCTACCTCTAGTTTTTTGTTAGTAATCCATAAAAATAAATAGCCATTTTACTGCAATCTATGAATTGGAATCTTAGTCATAAATTGAGAGTCTGAGAGTGTTTCATAGTTGAGATTGATAGCAGTACTGTCCCAAGGTGCATCAGCCACGATTACATCAAATAAATTTCCAATCAATCCTCTTTTTGCATCATTAATCATTTGATCCCATAGCTTGTTTTCTAGAATTGATCCCTAATAAGAAACTGAATTACCCATAGTCTGCCTCAAACCCCAGTCAAAGAATTTCATTTGATACTTTTTTTTATTGCCTTTTTTATATCCTGGACTATTTATTATATTGATCTCTTTGTAGAGCTCTGATGTTCTCGCAGGTATTTATCGTCAAATGTTGCTTTGTTATTATTATTTTTGATTTTAACATTTCATTTTGTCTTCGCTTGAAATACTTTTCTGAAACTTTTTGATCCTTGACTAGTTCTCATTGATTGTCTCTGCAAAGATTTCCAAAACTTATTGTTCTAATTCCTTGCATTTTTTCTCTCAACTCATCTCTTTCTTGCTCCACTATTCTCAATCTTTAATCAAACTGATGGCTTTAATCCTCCTTTTCCTTCATTATTTGTTCAATAATCTTCTTGCATTTTGAATTTGTGCAAATAGTCTCCTCATTTGATTGATCGTCTTCAAGCTTTGACAAAATTGCATTTTAATCAGCAGGTTTATATTCATTGATTTATTATTATATATTAATTGGAAATATAGAGTTCTTGATGCAGTAGTCAACCTCTTTAGTTTAATCCTAATCCAGGCAATCACTATTGTCCCCTGAAATATTTATCTTCTCCATCCATTATTTATACCAATTTTTGTATTCACCATAGTTATCGAACTCAAATTGCAAATCGGTGATTTAATCGATTAAAGTTTTCACTAAGTCTTTTCCAGTAGCTCTGTAAGTTAATGAATTTGAATCCATTTGGCTTGTTCTTTCTCCTCTTTAGATTTTTCTTCTATTTTTTAGTAATAATTGTGTGTGATTACTGCTGATCCTTATATAGACTCATAGACATCTAATTTTCAAATTCTTAACTTTATCCCAGAGATTAATCGCAAGTACCAAGAGAAGTGTTTTTGAATCCAAAGTTTAAATCAAATCTTTAGTTTGATTCTGAAAATTGTTATAAATTTGCTAAATAATACTGAGGATGATAGTATTGATTTTCAAGATTAAGGAAAAGCTTATTCTAGTTTGTCCATAAATTATTATGAGTCTGGTACTGAGGATAGTAGCTAGGATAGGCCTATGATTGAAGATAGGTTGGAGAGTTGTAATTAACGGCTTGTCCAAAATAGCACTAATATTTATGGTTCATTCGTTTAATATTTAAAGAAAAATTATTATAAGATTATCGGGCAGTGTCAATTTATACTGAAATCTTTTTCTATCCCAAACTAAATATTGAAATGTGTGGGAACTGAAAACATTTATTTTAAGGTGCCCTTAAACTGAAATTATTATAATAATGAGTAACAATATTCAAGCCATCTACTTTAACTGCTACTATAATAATTAGAATGAGAGAAGAAAAGCAATAATAAATTATAACTTTTGAGACAACTAAGTATTCTAAGGTAATAATATTAACCAGGTAGAAATTTATTATAATTAATTTTCATTTTATTATTTCTTGGATGACCTAAATCTTAACCCGTTGTTTTAGATAAGCGAATTTTTATTTCAAATGTTAGAGTGTAATGCTGAGGCCTCAGTAATCTTTGCTGATTTTCACATCAATAATACAATGCATGACTTCCCTGATTAAACTCATTAATTTTTAGTAAAAATTTCCCATCCAAGCATACGTTAACTTATGTACTGAAATGGATATTTTAATTATTTTGTTCTTTTCTCAATCTAGGCAACCCAAATTAATAGAAAAATTAATAATCAAGAAGAAAAATGATTTTTATAAACTCTTCTAGTATTTCGACTAAGTCCAAGTTAACCTCCCTCTGAATTTATCCTCAATAAATGTAAGTAATTAAAGTACGCTTCTACTATTACTGTTTAAACCTTGTTTTTATTTCTTTAAAGTAGATTTTCCCAAATGCCAACCTTATGATTATCAAATAAATATAATCATTTTACTCGCCAAGAATCAGCCTCATTATAGAACAGTAGTACAATGACTAGACATTAAATTAATTATTCTTAAAAAATTCATAGTCATTGATTATTGATCCATATTTTTATAAGTCGGATCAACTAGGCTGAGCAAAGAATTACTTAAATAATGGATTTCTTGCCAGGCTCGAAACAGCATACTTAAGAAGACCTAAAGCACTTACTTGACCTCCCTAAATTTCGTAACACTCTAAATACACGATAAATAAGCAGTTTATTTTTGTATTCTCAAGCATATACACTCCAGGCTCAATGATTAAATGTTTAGGGGTGTTGTCAAACTTATATTCTGGATGGCTTTAAATATTACGAATAATTCTGAAACGCAAACAAAACCCCATTAGCCTTTAGCCTATATTAATCAGGACATTAACATGATTCAATGCAACACACCTAAATTGATGGCAATAAGCTTAAGCCCTCTCTTGAACACCATGACTGTCAAATCAAAGTAGACTATTTAGGTACTCCTTTATGTTATATGACTCCTTTGATTGGAATTTCCATAATATATTAGATGAATTTTCGACCTATAATTCAAAATGAGCAGTAACGAAACAGTTTTGACAATTATTTAATGTCATAATAGATCATTGCATTCAATTATATCAAAGAAACTGAGTAAAATTCAATAAAAAACTACAAATTAAAAAGCTATTGTGAATCTAAAAAAATAAATTAAAGTGTACTTGTCAATAGAATTGGAATTAATAAGAGCATAAAGAGGTGCAAGAAATAGTAATGAGAGCTTTCTCTATTCAAAACCCCAAAACCCCTTAATGAGGTTTATAAGTGCTTTGATTTGTAGGGAATTTGCTA
>ARYC01011523.1:0-10497 GCA_000711775.1 Oxytricha trifallax
TCTATTCATTCAATCGTTTCCAAGTGGCTTTAGCCCCTCTTTAAAGATTATTGAAAGAAGAATGTGTGTGCAGTCAGTAATAAATTTCTAAGCCAACCTAATTAAATATTTTTATAGCTAAGAACCAAGCTAGTCAAAGATACTATGATACGAGAGACGTTCATTAACTTATTGATAATTTGCAGAGCTCAAAGTAAACCTTAAGACTGCTCGCATAAGAGCTATGCTAAGTTTCTTTATACATTGACATAGTTCTAATATCATCTCGAATACATAAAAATAAAAAAGCTAAGTTCTATGTATGTTTTTATAAAATGGTTACATTTCTCATTTCGTTCGATTGAAAAGATTTCTAAAAGTTAGCAAATCTTGTGAGATGTGAGATTTGACTTTTGTTAAAGGTTCCACTTGAAATACAAATTTCGAGGCTTTGACTATGTTCCGGCTAAATTGAATTGTCAAGCCACAGTTAAATTTAGATTCTCTTCAAAGTTTTATATTTGCGTTTTAATATCTACTGACGAGAACCATGTCAATTCTTGCAAAAAGTTATGATTTAAACTTTTATTAAGAATGAGATTTAAGACTATAATTTGCTTAAAATGCGTCTATGTTATTCTTTCATCAATATTTCTTTTTCCATCACAAGCCAAGCAGTTAAACTTTATAACTCAGTTACTCAAAGACTCTAAACACCTTTACTTCATTTTTTAAAGTTAAAGGAATTGCCACTAAAATGTCATTAAAACATTTGCAATTTAAATAAACTAACTGAATGCATATGATATCGATTATTCTTTTATCATACTTTTATTAAAAATTATTGAATCCTTTATTAATATATAATTAGGTAATTTGACTTCTAAGTTAAATTCTTGAGCTCATAATGGAATAAGGGGAAGGATCGAGGATATATTACGTGAGTATAACAATACACATTTATTGAAATAAAAGTTGAGATAGTTGAAACGATTTTTATCTGCTTGTCTCTTTTCATTCAATCGTTTCCAAGTGGCTTAAGCCCCTCTCTAAAGATTATTGAAAGAAGAATGTGCGTGCAGTCAGTAATAAAATTTCTAAGTCAACCTAATTAAATATTTTTATAGCTAAGAAACAAGCTAGTCAAAGATACTATGATACGAGAGACATTCATTAACTTATTGATAATTTGCAGAGCTCAAAGTAAACCTTAAGACTGCTCGCATAAGAGCTATGCTAAGTTTCTTTATACATTGACATAGTTCTAATATCATCTCGAATACATAAAAATAAAAAAGCTAAGTTCTATGTATGTTTTTATAAAATGGTTACATTTCTCATTTCGTTCGATTGAAAAGATTTCTAAAAGTTAGCAAATCTTGTGAGATGTGAGATTTGACTTTTGTTAAAGGTTCCACTTGAAATACAAATTTCGAGGCTTTGACTATGTTCCGGCTAAATTGAATTGTCGAGCCACAGTTAAATTTAAATTCTCTTCAAAGTTTTATTTTTGCGTTTTCATATCTACTGACGAGAACCATGTCAATTCTTGCAAAGTTATGATTTAAACTTTTATTAAGAATGAGATTTAAGACTATATTGCTTAAAATGCGTCTATGTTATTCTTTCATCAATATTTCTTTTTCATCTCAAGCCAAGCAGTTAAACTTTATAACTCAGTTACTCAGAGACTCTAAACACCTTTACTTCATTTTTTAAAGTTAAAGGAATTGCTACTAAAATGTCATAAAAACATTTGCAATTTAAATAAACTAACTGAATGCATATGATATCGATTATTCTTTTATCATACTTCTATTAAAAATTATTAAATCCTTTATTAATATATAATTAGGTAATTTGACTTCTAAGTTAAATTCTTGAGCTCATAATGGAATAAGGGGAAGGATCGAAGATATATTACGTGAGTATAACAATACACATTTAGAGAAATAAAAGTTGAGATAGTTGAAACGATTTTTATCTGCTTGTCTCTATTCATTCAATCGTTTCCAAGTGGCTTAAGCCCCTCTCTAAAGATTATTGAAAGAAGAATGTGCGTGCAGTCAGTAATAAATTTCTAAGCCAACCTAATTAAATATTTTTATAGCTAAGAAACATGCTAGTCAAAGATACTATGATACGAGATACGTTCATTAACTTATTGATAATTTGCAGAGCTCAAAGTAAACCTTAAGACTGCTCGCATAAGAGCTTTGCTAAGTTTCTTTATACATTGACATAGTTCTAATATCATCTCGAATACATAAAAATAAAAAAGCTAAGTTCTATTTATCTTTTTATAAAATGGTTACATTTCTCATTTCGTTCGATTGAAAAGATTTCTAAAAGTTAGCAAATCTTGTAGATGTGAGATTTGACTTTTGTTAAAGGTTCCACTTGAAATACAAATTTTGAGGCTTTGACTATGTTCCTGCTAAATTGAATTGTCAAGCCACAGTTAAATTTAGATTCTCTTCAAAGTTTTATATTTGCGTTTTAATATCTACTGACGAGAACCATGTCAATTCTTGCAAAAAGTTATGATTTAAACTTTTATTAAGAATGAGATTTAAGACTATAATTTGCTTAAAATGCGTCTATGTTATTCTTTCATCAATATTTCTTTTTCATTCTCAAGCCAAGCAGTTAAACTTTATAACTCAGTTACTCAGAGACTCTAAACACCTTTACTTCATTTTTTAAAGTTAAAGGAATTGCTACTAAAATGTCATAAAAACATTTGCAATTTAAATAAACTAACTGAATGCATATGATATCGATTATTCTTTTATCATACTTCTATTAAAAATTATTAAATCCTTTATTAATATATAATTAGGTAATTTGACTTCTAAGTTAAATTCTTGAGCTCATAATGGAATAAGGGGAAGGATCGAAGATATATTACGTGAGTATAACAATACACATTTAGAGAAATAAAAGTTGAGATAGTTGAAACGATTTTTATCTGCTTGTCTCTATTCATTCAATCGTTTCCAAGTGGCTTAAGCCCCTCTCTAAAGATTATTAAAAGAAGAATGTGCGTGCAGTCAGTAATAAATTTCTAAGTCAACCTAATTAAATATTTTTATAGCTAAGAAACAAGCTAGTCAAAGATACTATGATACGAGAGACATTCATTAACTTATTGATAATTTGCAGAGCTCAAAGTAAACCTTAAGACTGCTCGCATAAGAGCTATGCTAAGTTTCTTTATACATTGACATAGTTCTAATATCATCTCGAATACATAAAAATAAAAAAGCTAAGTTCTATGTATGTTTTTATAAAATGGTTACATTTCTCATTTCGTTCGATTGAAAAGATTTCTAAAAGTTAGCAAATCTTGTGAGATGTGAGATTTGACTTTTGTTAAAGGTTCCACTTGAAATACAAATTTCGAGGCTTTGACTATGTTCCGGCTAAATTGAATTGTCGAGCCACAGTTAAATTTAAATTCTCTTCAAAGTTTTATTTTTGCGTTTTCATATCTACTGACGAGAACCATGTCAATTCTTGCAAAGTTATGATTTAAACTTTTATTAAGAATGAGATTTAAGACTATAATTTGCTTAAAATGCGTCTATGTTATTCTTTCATCAATATTTCTTTTTCATCACAAGCCAAGCAGTTAAACTTTATAACTCAGTTACTCAAAGACTCTAAACACCTTTACTTCATTTTTTAAAGTTAAAGGAATTGCCACTAAAATGTCATTAAAACATTTGCAATTTAAATAAACTAACTGAATGCATATGATATCGATTATTCTTTTATCATACTTCTATTAAAAATTATTAAATCCTTTATTAATATATAATTAGGTAATTTGACTTCTAAGTTAAATTCTTGAGCTCATAATGGAATAAGGGGAAGGATCGAAGATATATTACGTGAGTATAACAATACACATTTAGAGAAATAAAAGTTGAGATAGTTGAAACGATTTTTATCTGCTTGTCTCTATTCATTCAATCGTTTCCAAGTGGCTTAAGCCCCTCTCTAAAGATTATTGAAAGAAGAATGTGCGTGCAGTCAGTAATAAATTTCTAAGCCAACCTAATTAAATATTTTTATAGCTAAGAAACATGCTAGTCAAAGATACTATGATACGAGAGACGTTCATTAACTTATTGATAATTTGCAGAGCTCAAAGTAAACCTTAAGACTGCTCGCATAAGAGCTATGCTAAGTTTCTTTATACATTGACATAGTTCTAATATCATCTCGAATACATAAAAATAAAAAAGCTAAGTTCTATGTATGTTTTTATAAAATGGTTACATTTCTCATTTCGTTCGATTGAAAAGATTTCTAAAAGTTAGCAAATCTTGTGAGATGTGAGATTTGACTTTTGTTAAAGGTTCCACTTGAAATACAAATTTCGAGGCTTTGACTATGTTCCGGCTAAATTGAATTGTCGAGCCACAGTTAAATTTAAATTCTCTTCAAAGTTTTATTTTTGCGTTTTCATATCTACTGACGAGAACCATGTCAATTCTTGCAAAGTTATGATTTAAACTTTTATTAAGAATGAGATTTAAGACTATAATTTGCCTTAAAATGCGTCTATGTTATTCTTTCATCAATATTTCTTTTTCATCTCAAGCCAAGCAGTTAAACTTTATAACTCAGTTACTCAGAGACTCTAAACACCTTTACTTCATTTTTTAAAGTTAAAGGAATTGCTACTAAAATGTCATAAAAACATTTGCAATTTAAATAAACTAACTGAATGCATATGATATCGATTATTCTTTTATCATACTTTTATTAAAAATTATTGAATCCTTTATTAATATATAATTAGGTAATTTGACTTCTAAGTTAAATTCTTGAGCTCATAATGGAATAAGGGGAAGGATCGAGGATATATTACGTGAGTATAACAATACACATTTATTGAAATAAAAGTTGAGATAGTTGAAACGATTTTTATCTGCTTGTCTCTTTTCATTCAATCGTTTCCAAGTGGCTTAAGCCCCTCTCTAAAGATTATTGAAAGAAGAATGTGCGTGCAGTCAGTAATAAATTTCTAAGGCCTGGCTAATTAAATATTTTTATAGCTAAGAAACAAGCTAGTCAAAGATACTATGATACGAGAGACGTTCATTAACTTATTGATAATTTGCAGAGCTCAAAGTAAACCTTAAGACTGCTCGCATAAGAGCTATGCTAAGTTTCTTTATACATTGACATAGTTCTAATATCATCTCGAATACATAAAAATAAAAAAGCTAAGTTCTATGTATGTTTTTATAAAATGGTTACATTTCTCATTTCGTTCGATTGAAAGATTTCTAAAAGTTAGCAAATCTTGTGAGATGTGAGATTTGACTTTTGTTAAAGGTTCCACTTGAAATACAAATTTCGAGGCTTTGACTATGTTCCGGCTAAATTGAATTGTCGAGCCACAGTTAAATTTAAATTCTCTTCAAAGTTTTATTTTTGCGTTTTCATATCTACTGACGAGAACCATGTCAATTCTTGCAAAGTTATCAATTAAACTTTTATTAAGAATGAGATTTAAGACTATAATTTGCTAAAAATGCGTCTATGTTATTCTTTCATCAATATTTCTTTTTCATCACAAGACAAGCAGTTAAACTTTATAACTCAGGTACTCACAGACTCTAAACACCTTTACTTCATTTTTTAAAGTTAAAGGAATTGCCACTAAAATGTCATTAAAACATTTGCAATTTAAATAAACTAACTGAATGCATATGATATCGATTATTCTTTTATCATACTTCTATTAAAAATTATTAAATCCTTTATTAATATATAATTAGGTAATTTGACTTCTAAGTTAAATTCTTGAGCTCATAATGGAATAAGGGGAAGGATCGAAGATATATTACGTGAGTATAACAATACACATTTAGAGAAATAAAAGTTGAGATAGTTGAAACGATTTTTATCTGCTTGTCTCTATTCATTCAATCGTTTCCAAGTGGCTTAAGCCCCTCTCTAAAGATTATTAAAAGAAAAATGTGCGTGCAGTCAGTAATAAATTTCTAAGCCAACCTAATTAAATATTTTTATAGCTAAGAAACAAGCTAGTCAAAGATACTATGATACGAGAGACATTCATTAACTTATTGATAATTTGCAGAGCTCAAAGTAAACCTTAAGACTGCTCGCATAAGAGCTATGCTAAGTTTCTTTATACATTGACATAGTTCTAATATCATCTCGAATACATAAAAATAAAAAAGCTAAGTTCTATGTATGTTTTTATAAAATGGTTACATTTCTCATTTCGTTCGATTGAAAAGATTTCTAAAAGTTAGCAAATCTTGTGAGATGTGAGATTTGACCTTTGTTAAAGGTTCCACTTGAAATACAAATTTCGAGGCTTTGACTATGTTCCGGCTAAATTGAATTGTCAAGCCACAGTTAAATTTAAATTCTCTTCAAAGTTTTATATTTGCGTTTTAATCTACTGACGAGAACCATGTCAATTCTTGCAAAGTTATCATTTAAACTTTTATTAAGAATGAGATTTAAGACTATAATTTGCTTAAAATGCGTCTATGTTATTCTTTCATCAATATTTCTTTTTCATCACAAGACAAGCAGTTAAACTTTATAACTCAGTTACTCAAAGACTCTAAACACCTTTACTTCATTTTTTAAAGTTAAAGGAATTGCCACTAAAATGTCATTAAAACATTTGCAATTTAAATAAACTAACTGAATGCATATGATATCGATTATTCTTTTATCATACTTCTATTAAAAATTATTAAATCCTTTATTAATATATAATTAGGTAATTTGACTTCTAAGTTAAATTCTTGAGCTCATAATGGAATAAGGGGAAGGATCGAAGATATATTACGTGAGTATAACAATACACATTTAGAGAAATAAAAGTTGAGATAGTTGAAACGATTTTTATCTGCTTGTCTCTATTCATTCAATCGTTTCCAAGTGGCTTAAGCCCCTCTCTAAAGATTATTAAAAGAAGAATGTGCGTGCAGTCAGTAATAAATTTCTAAGTCAACCTAATTAAATATTTTTATAGCTAAGAAACAAGCTAGTCAAAGATACTATGATACGAGAGACATTCATTAACTTATTGATAATTTGCAGAGCTCAAAGTAAACCTTAAGACTGCTCGCATAAGAGCTATGCTAAGTTTCTTTATACATTGACATAGTTCTAATATCATCTCGAATACATAAAAATAAAAAAGCTAAGTTCTATGTATGTTTTTATAAAATGGTTACATTTCTCATTTCGTTCGATTGAAAAGATTTCTAAAAGTTAGCAAATCTTGTGAGATGTGAGATTTGACTTTTGTTAAAGGTTCCACTTGAAATACAAATTTCGAGGCTTTGACTATGTTCCGGCTAAATTGAATTGTCAAGCCACAGTTAAATTTAGATTCTCTTCAAAGTTTTATATTTGCGTTTTAATATCTACTGACGAGAACCATGTCAATTCTTGCAAAAAGTTATGATTTAAACTTTTATTAAGAATGAGATTTAAGACTATAATTTGCTTAAAATGCGTCTATGTTATTCTTTCATCAATATTTCTTTTTCATCACAAGCCAAGCAGTTAAACTTTATAACTCAGTTACTCAAAGACTCTAAACACCTTTACTTCATTTTTTAAAGTTAAAGGAATTGCCACTAAAATGTCATTAAAACATTTGCAATTTAAATAAACTAACTGAATGCATATGATATCGATTATTCTTTTATCATACTTCTATTAAAAATTATTAAATCCTTTATTAATATAATTAGGTAATTTGACTTCTAAGTTAAATTCTTGAGCTCATAATGGAATAAGGGGAAGGATCGAAGATATATTACGTGAGTATAACAATACACATTTAGAGAAATAAAAGTTGAGATAGTTGAAACGATTTTTATCTGCTTGTCTCTATTCATTCAATCGTTTCCAAGTGGCTTAAGCCCCTCTCTAAAGATTATTGAAAGAAGAATGTGCGTGCAGTCAGTAATAAATTTCTAAGCCAACCTAATTAAATATTTTTATAGCTAAGAAACAAGCTAGTCAAAGATACTATGATACGAGAGACGTTCATTAACTTATTGATAATTTGCAGAGCTCAAAGTAAACCTTAAGACTGCTCGCATAAGAGCTTTGCTAAGTTTCTTTATACATTGACATAGTTCTAATATCATCTCGAATACATAAAAATAAAAAAGCTAAGTTCTATTTATCTTTTTATAAAATGGTTACATTTCTCATTTCGTTCGATTGAAAAGATTTCTAAAAGTTAGCAAATCTTGTAGATGTGAGATTTGACTTTTGTTAAAGGTTCCACTTGAAATACAAATTTTGAGGCTTTGACTATGTTCCTGCTAAATTGAATTGTCAAGCCACAGTTAAATTTAAATTCTCTTCAAAGTTTTATATTTGCGTTTTAATATCTACTGACGAGAACCATGTCAATTCTTGCAAAGTTATCAATTAAACTTTTATTAAGAATGAGATTTAAGACTATAATTTGCTAAAAATGCGTCTATGTTATTCTTTCATCAATATTTCTTTTTCATCACAAGCCAAGCAGTTAAACTTTATAACTCAGGTACTCAAAGACTCTAAACACCTTTACTTCATTTTTTAAAGTTAAAGGAATTGCCACTAAAATGTCATTAAAACATTTGCAATTTAAATAAACTAATGAATGCATATGATATCGATTATTCTTTATCATACTTCTATTAAAAATTATTAAATCCTTTATTAATATATAATTAGGTAATTTGACTTCTAAGTTAAATTCTTGAGCTCATAATGGAATAAGGGGAAGGATCGAAGATATATTACGTGAGTATAACAATACACATTTAGAGAAATAAAAGTTGAGATAGTTGAAACGATTTTTATCTGCTTGTCTCTATTCATTCAATCGTTTCCAAGTGGCTTAAGCCCCTCTCTAAAGATTATTAAAAGAAGAATGTGCGTGCAGTCAGTAATAAATTTCTAAGCCAACCTAATTAAATATTTTTATAGCTAAGAAACAAGCTAGTCAAAGATACTATGATACGAGAGACATTCATTAACTTATTGATAATTTGCAGAGCTCAAAGTAAACCTTAAGACTGCTCGCATAAGAGCTATGCTAAGTTTCTTTATACATTGACATAGTTCTAATATCATCTCGAATACATAAAAATAAAAAAGCTAAGTTCTATGTATGTTTTTATAAAATGGTTACATTTCTCATTTCGTTCGATTGAAAAGATTTCTAAAAGTTAGCAAATCTTGTGAGATGTGAGATTTGACTTTTGTCAAAGGTTCCACTTGAAATACAAATTTCGAAGCTTTGACTATGTTCCGGCTAAATTGAATTGTCAAGCCACAGTTAAATTTAAATTCTCTTCAAAGTTTTATATTTGCGTTTTCATATCTACTGACGAGAACCATGTCAATTCTTGCAAAGTTATGATTTAAACTTATATTGCTAAAATAGATAAAAATAGGAAATTGTGTAAATTAATCAAAATATATTTATTAATAATTAATTTTAACCAACTTTACATTTCGTTTGTATTTTAACACTTATAGCTGCATATTGTCAATTTGATCAAATTTCAACAAGAATCACTGATTTTAAAGCACGATCTTCGAATTTTTCAACTGATTCACTAGTTTAATTACCAATAGTCAATTTTACTGTCCAACTTCCAAAATGATTGGCAATCATTCATATCTATGCCTAAATTCTCGTAATCGAGAGTGGAATCACCATAAATGGTCAATAACTCGTTGCTTGATAAGTGTTTCGTCAAATTTGAGACCCGATCGTATTCTCCATGTTTTAAAACCCCCAGCTCAGCAACTTTCAAGTCCTGCTCAACCGTTTGAGCACCAAATTTGACAACTTTAGTGGAGGAGGAGCCAAAATGATCATTTTTATGAGCGAAAATGAGAGAGGTTTTTGGATTTTGGGTTTGATTAGTTAAAATTAAAACTTAAAAGTGTGATATGTAATAAGGGGCTTTAAATCAAGAAATTAAAGATTAAACTGCTGTTTCTGTATGTATTGGTGACTTCAATAGCTCCTACACCCCAACTCATCCTCCTTCATATCAACCTCACACAAATCCAAGCTTGATGGTGCTGCACCACTGCTTCACACTGAAAGCCCAGAGCTTGTTGACGTCGGTCTTGGTCATGGCCTTCAAAATCTGAGAGAGCCGCTTCACCAGGTGGATCCTATAAAAAGTTAGGTATAGTATGCTTACTTGCTGTCAGCTTGCTCCTAACGGAGGTGCCTCTTGATGTATGAGAACAACTACTCGATGGGATTAAGCCAGGGTGAGTACTCTGCATTGAAGAGGACAGTGACCTTGAAATTCCTAGCAGTCTCCAGCACCTCTGAATACTTGTGTATGACTGCATTGTCCATGAGCAGCACGATCTTCTTCTGGGCGAGATCCTTGTCTGTGCGCAGCTGGCGCAGGGTGTGATAGAGGAAGTTCTCGAACAGCACTGCATCGAAGGCCCCCTCAATGATTTGGCTAG